>CAUYON010010923.1:0-14967 GCA_963573935.1 Arctocebus calabarensis | reverse complement strand
TTTGGAAAGATGTTTGGAGAACAGTTAGAATCTAAAAATAGACCTACCATTTGATCCTATAATTCCTCTACTAGGTATATATCCAGAAGACCAAAAATCATATTTTAACAAAGATAAATGTACCAGAAAGTACATTACTGGAGCCCAATTCATAATTGCTAAGTCATGGGAGAAGCCCAAGTGCCCATTGACTCATCAATGCTTTAATAAATTGTGGCATATGTATACCATGGAATATTATGTAGCCTTAAAGAAAGATGGAGACTTTACCTCTTACATGTTTATAAGGATGGAGCTGGAACATATTCTTATTATCAAAGTATCTCAAGAATGGAAGAAAATGTATCCAATGTACTCAGTTTTACTATGAAACCAATTTTTAGCTTTCATATGAAGGCCAAGAACAAGGGTAAGGGGAGAGGGAGGGGAGGGGATGGGGGAGGATGGATGGAAGGAGAGTAATTGGTGGAATAACACCTACAGTGCATCTTACAAGGGTACATGTGAAAGTTATATTTATAGAATATAAATGTCTTAACACAATAACTAAGAAATGCCATTAAGGCTATGTTAACCAGTTTGATGAAAATATTTCAAATTATATATAAAAACAGCACATTGTACTCCATGACTGCATTAATGTACACAGCTATGTTTTAATAAAAAAAAATAAGAACAGAAAAAAAAATAGGATATATGTTTTTCATGTTGATTAAATGAAGGAAGTTAGTTGCCTTTCTGCTGAAGGTAGTACAATATATTAAATATAGTGAGCTTAGTGAAGCCTTATGACAGAAAAATGTGGGACAATCCAAATATGGCATAATATGGGAGAAAGAGAGACAGAGAATTTTAAGTCTTCACAGCAAGATATCTACCTTCAAAAGATCTCTAAAACAAGCAATCAAAAACTAAGCAGCATTTAAAGGCAACAAAATGTTAAAATGTCATTTTGATCTCTTCATGTACTTCTTATGAGTAAACAATAGTTCAAATTATAATGTTAGCTATGCCACAAAACCGAATGAGTCAAACTCGTTTTAAAATGTAAATTTTAGAGCCGGGAGACATGGCTTGTGCCTGGAGCCTGTAATCCTAGCACTCTGGGGGGCCAAGGCAGATGGATTGCTTGAGCTCAGAAGTTCAAGAGATAAGACTGAGGAAGAGTGAGAACCTGCCTCTAGAAATAGCCAGAAGTTGTGGTGGGTGCCTGTAGTCCCAGCTACTCCAGAGGCCGACACAAGAGAATCACCTGAGCCTAAGAGTCTGAGGTTATGAGCCATGATACCATGGCACTCTACTGAGGGCGGCAAAATGAGACTCTGCCTCCAAATAAATAAATAAAATGTTAATTTTATAGTAAAATAGCAATATTCACACTTAATGTCAAATAGTTTAGACTACTTCTGTGCAACAAATTCCTATGATAAATAGCTGAGACAAGAAACTCGATATTGTTCTACACTCAAAATTGTCCTGACATAATTATTTTTATGATAAGACTATAAAACATCAAAAAATTCTATTGTTATTGGTTGTTATCTAGAAACAATGTGTTTATATGTTGTCACCTATATATTACATTACATTATTATTTCTATATATTACATTATTTCTCATCAGAGTAACAATAATATCCTGTAGAAGAATTATATTTACAGGGAATACTGCTTCCTTATGCTACTTATGTTGGATAGTTATTTCTGTTAATGATTGGCAAGACAATCAATTCCTATTTGAAAGATTGATTTTTTTTCCCTTATTACATATTATTACAGCTAGACATCTGATGTGTTGTTAAAGTATAATGTCTTTTATGGAAAGAATGATACTGCTTTCCATACAATAGTAAAATTCTATGGCTAACATAAAACTCTATAAAACACTAGAAGTATGTGTATATTCTAAAATGAATATGATTTGTTTCTTTAGATAAAGTTTGTGAGCCAAGAACTCACTGCTGGCTTCAAGCAATCTCATGCAAACATTTATTAAATTCTACTATGCACCCCCTCTCTTTCCTTTTGTTTCACATTCTAGCCCATATGTGGTCAGACTGCAACCATTAAACAGAGAAATAACATGGAGTAAATCAGCAAAGACAGTAGTCCAGAAATCTTGGTTTAAAAAAGAAAAATAAATTAAGCCTGCAAAAATGTGTACTGACAAAAATCATACAGTAAGCTCTTGAGGCATTTTAAAAACACACATCACAAAACAGTGCTCCTATAAAAATTTCAAAGTAACTGCCTAAGGTAGTTACAGAAATAAATATAGATATATAACAAAGCCTAAAATAATGCCTGGAAACCAAAGCAAGGATAATAGATAACTGAAAATTAACCTTCAAAAAAATCCCAGAAAATTCAACAAAAGATATGAAAAAAACATTGTGAAATGTCAAGGGTACTATACAATTATGAATAATTAATGATGCTTTTAATGCTAGTTAATTTTAGTTAATTTAGTTAACTAATCGATAAAGAGAATTTCTAGTTAAATGGGGCAGATTTAACTTAACCATTGATCTCTACAACCTCCTCAAACTTCTCTAAAGTGAAAGCAAAATAGTTAGAAAAGAAATACAGTTATAAAATAAAGAGAAGGGAAGAGGCAATTCTTACAAGAGAAATAATCATACTGCTTTAGAAATATGAAATGCATACAGAAGAGTGATAACTAACTTAAATGATATAAAAGTTGAAATCAAAGTTTTTTCATAAGTACCAACAAGAAACAAGATATTGTGTGCTATAAAAACCCGGAAAGGTACAGCAGGTTCCCCGAAGAAGGAAGGCAAGAAGGCAATAGATAACCCAAAGAGAAGTAAGACAAAACTTGGGGGGGGGGTGTCATAAGAGCTATATTTTAGCTCCTAACAAAGATAAGAGAAAATATTGGTTCAATCCAAGCAGGAAAGGACTCTGTATTTACTTTTAAAAAAAAGGAAGAAAAAAATCAGCGATAAAAATTTCTCTCACATGAAAAATAGAACCAAATGAAAAACTCAACATATAGTTTAGAAAGTAACTTAAGGAGTTATCTCAGAAAGCAGAGCAAAAGGACAATTGGATATAAAATTGAATAGAAAAAAAAAGGCCAGGAAATAAGATTCATTTAAGAGATTCAACATTGTAGTAACAGGTCATACAGACAGTGAGAAACAAAATGAAGAAGACCATTAATAATATACCTCAAGAAAATTTCAGGGAAGTGAAAGATATGAGTTTCCACATTTAAAGAGATGACTCTGAGTACTCAGCACAATGAATAAGAAATGAACACATCCAGGGCATTGTCTTGATATTTCAGAAGACTAGTAGCAAGATTCTATATGTTGACAGAGAGAAACAAACAGATTGCATCCCGAGGATGGAGAATGATGATGGTACCAGATTTATCAACAGCCAATACTAGAACTAAAGTAAAGCTACAACAGAGCAAGAATGCTTTGAAAATTCTCAAGGAAAAATAATTTTCACTTAAAGTTCTATTAAATGCTACCAAATTCTATCCACATCTCAATCAAGGGTGTGTGTAAAATAATCATTTTTAGATAAGTTCTCAAAAAATTTACCTCTGCAAAAGCTTCAGAGGGAAGTTTCCTCAACAAAGTGAGGGAGTAAGATCAGAGGAAAAAATGGGATAGAGAAAAGAGTAGTTTCAAAAAAACAGAGAAAAAAAGAGTAGAGGATTTGGGGGTTGGTGAGAAAGAATAATAGCTGTAAGAAGCTCAGAGGGCAAGTATTCCAAATTGGAGGAGGATAGAGGCTTAGGAAACTTTTTAGAAAGATGAAACTAGTAGACAAGATGATTTGTCTGAACATCCATGTAGGATATTTCAACAATGATGAAGAGTTTGCTTAGATCAGTGATACAAATCTTAGAACCTTGAGCAAATCAAAAAGAAAGATGCTTTTAATTTCAGAGAAAATATTAAGTACAGAAGGTAAAAAGAAATAGATTAAACTTCCTATCTAAGCTGTGATGATATCTGCATAATCAGGATAATGAAAGCACTGAATCTAAATAGAATGACATCACTACAAGACAAAAAAGTACTAAATCCTATCGGGGGGAAGTCAATAATAAAGCCTAAAAGTAAAATGTCAAACTGCAATACGTAGCTAGAGAAGGAAGTAAGCACCAAATACTGAAGTTCCCATGATGCGTAACTAGCAGAGCCAGAATCCAAGCTCAGCTGTCTGTTCCCATGTTACATTATATTCCACTCAACTGAAGTGTCCCCTGCTGATAAAACTTATAGAGATTAATACCAAAATTATAAAATTTATACAAATTTGCTCAAAATAAACTAATTTTTAATTAGTTACAAAAGGACTGATTAAATAAATGATAACCTAAGTGAGATATAAGGGGCTATTGTCTTAAGAAAGCATTCTGTTGTCTAACATGAAAAACACCTCTACGTCATTAACGCACATCTAAGGTACTTTACGAAGTGGACATTCCCACTGAAGTACCATAATAATGGAAGTAGACTGAACTTCTATTTTTAAGGATTACAAGTTATTATTGCCTTCCTGTCATCACAAAATGCAACCTCTGTGTTCCTGATCTCTTTGTGACATTTGACCTGTCAACAATTCTGAAAGGTCCCACAAACCTGGCTTCTACAGTCGTGATTTTGGTTTGTTTAACCTTTAAACAATCTCAACCATTTCTCTTTACTCTTTCTTGGAAGTTTACTCTTCTTTCTCTGGTTTGCTTAGCTCCCCATAAAATGATCTAATTTCTCAAACATGAAAACTTGATCTATCTTTCCAGTGTTTACAATTCCATATACTCATCTGTTCTTGGTTTCATTTCCTAAATGCTTACTAGACATTTCCATTTATATAGTCCACCATTTCTCTTAGTTCTTAATTAGTTCAAATTTTTTAAGATGATAAACAAGGCCCTTCTTGATCTGCTGATCAAATTTCTACTCCAAACTCTGCTCTCAAGCTGAGCTAAGCTATTTAAATTCTACGAACTCATTGAATTCTCTTTAATTTCCAACCACCTGAACTTTCCGTCCTTTCTTTTTAAGATCCTCCACTGACCTTAAACTAATCCCTCTTTTGTTCATTAGGACTCATCTTTGAAGTGATGTTCAGAGAATCTTTCATACTAACCACAGTGCCCTAGACATTGTGAGTGTAATTGGACCATTTGTTGGCTAAATGAACAAAAAGATGTCTAGACAGGTGATCTAGATAATCTCTTCAGTTCATCGTAAATAATGGTTCCTCATTAATCTTTCCTAATATTGTTTTTTATATGTTTTACCTTCACTTATGCATGGGAGGCAAAATTTTACCTCTGCTGTTTTAGGTTTCCCCCTTTCCCCAGTTGGGTCTAATAGTTAAATTGGCATACAACAGATCAACAAGAGAAAACATACACCCTTATTTAATACAAGTTTTATGTGACACAAGAGCCTTCATAAGAAATTGAAGACCCCAAGATGCTATTAGAGATAAACATTTACATACTGAATTAAGCAAAGAGCAGTAAATTATGACAATATGATAAGGCAAGGGGGCTTGGGATAGCAGCATTAACTGGGTAGAGAAGTGGCTGGGAGGATAAGGACCATTCTAACAAGGTTTGTCAGCTTCAACTTCCTGCCCTTAATGATAATAATGATACTTTCCTTCTGGTATAGGGAGAACATCTTTCGGATGGGAATTTCATTTCCTGCTTTTAAGAAACAGAAAAAAGGTCACAGTGATCTTTCTGCACCTTCTATTTTTCAAATGCTTTTAACTCATCATAGTCAATTTTCCAGAATGGATTATGTTTAACTCCTTCACTTAGAAAGCTGTTGCAGTCTTTATTTAAAGTAGAAAACTCTTCTGTGCCTTTTTAGCTTCTTCTTAAGGTGGGTACTATGCTTCTACAACTTAATTTCTACAACTCCTTAAATAAGCCTCCTCTCTGATGTACTGATTCCTGAACACTGAATGCCCCTCTCTACATTCATTAATTTGGTTTTGATTTTCACTACATCTGTCATGGAACTGCCTTTCTTTCTGATTCTCGGTCCTACAAATGGACAACTCAAAACCAATGTGCCCATAAAGTCTTCTTTGAATTATCCAGCTCACGCTGATGATAATATCAATACCTTAGGCATTCATCAGCTATTTCTTCAGGAACCATTATTACACAGGCACTGTTTAGGTAGTGGGATACAAAAACGGGCAGGAGAAAAACAAGAAAACAATTTATAACAAATTGAACATATAATTACAAAGTGTGATAAATGATAAAATCAAGAGAAAAGTTAAAGAATCTGGGAGACAGCCAAAAATACCTTTTTTGGCATTTTTGTCCAAAGAAAATATCTTTAAGGAGGTGATGTTTAGGCTGGATCTGAAGGCTGGAAAAGTTGTAGTAGTAAAGGGAGGAGTTCTTTATTTTATTTTATTTTATTTTTTTAAGTTTTTGGCTGGGACCGGGTTTGAACCCACCACCTAGTATATGTGGCCAGCGCCCTGCTCCTGGAGCTACAGGCACCACCAGGGAGGAGTTCTTTATTAAGTGAATCACATATGAAAATGGTCTGAAAGAAGAAAAAAAACGTATATCCTAAGATTTAAAAGAATACAGTATGGTTAGAGCTTAATGAATAAAAGGAAAGTTGTCTAAAATGACTTTGGAAAGACAGAAAGAGGCCTATCAAGGTCTTTGACTACAATTCAAAGGGCAACAGACAAGCATGGAATGGTTATTATCAGAGGAGAAAAGATTAGATCTATGTTTTCAGATCACTCTTGTAGCCATACAAAGACTGAACTGAGAAATGAAGAAGTTAATGAGGAAGGACGCTGTTGCAGTTTACAAACGCAGACAATGCTGATGATCTCAATCAGGGTAATGCCAAAAAAAGTAAAAAGAAGTGAAAGAATTGGAAACTTATTTTTGAGATGATATGAGGAAATTTTTGAAGGGGAACATCCAGACATGAGTTTTGATCATGTTGAATTCTGAGAAAATCAAGCAGAGATATCAGGAAGGGAGCTGAACATGCTAGACGAGATCTCTGTGTTAGAATTCTAAGATAAACCCCAATAGGCCTGGCCCTGTATAATCTCCTCCCCTTGAACATGAACAAGACCTGTAATTTGCTGCTAATGAATAGCATGTGAAAAAGGTAAAGATATTTTTCAGAATTAATTAATGTTCTTAACAAATTAATGAATTTCATTAATTCATGAGTTAATGAAAAGGAAGATTATTCTGGGTGGGCCTGACCTAATCAGTTCAGCACCTTAAAAGAGTTTCTAGTCTAGGTCTTTCTTGAAGTTTAAATGCTCTCCTTTTGATCTGAAAGAAACAAAAGCTATTATGAACTTCCTATAGAGAGGAGTAGCATCTCTGATTTGCAATCTTCTCTCTTAAAGATGCAAAAATCCAGAATTCTGCCCACAAGCAGAAGCCTAACGGGCTCAGAAGTCGATTCGGGGTTTCATGACCTCATTCTTGAATGTAGCCTTGTAATACTTCAAGCAGAGGCTCCACTTACGTTGTTCCCTAACTTCTGACTCAGTAACAGACATGATATGTTTGTTTGTTGTAAGCTGCTAAATAATTTATTACATAGCAATAGAAAATTAATACAAGCTCAAAGGAGAGTCTAGATTGAATGTATAAATTTAGAAGTCATTATCATCAGATAGTATTTTAAAAAATAAAGCTGTGCAAATGTTAATAGGTAAGTTCTAAGAGGAAGATAATGTACATGGAAAAAAAGAAGAAAGGCTATGTGTAGTACAGAGAAATACGAGCCAAGTTTAGGTGAGATTTGTATTTATTTATGTATTTCTTAGTTTTTACCCAGGATCTTAGAATAATAATGCCTGGCACTTTGTAGAAAATAAAATAAATATTTACTGAATGAATAAGTGAGAAAAATAAGCCATTAACAGTAGCAGTTAGCAGAAATAATGGAGAGAATCATTCCTCCAAAGGTTTAAACATATAACTTTCATATATTGAACACAAAATACCTATTCTGAAAGTGTTTTAAGTTATGAGGTCTACAGTATGAGTAAGAAGAGAGAGACAATCAAAACTGGCCAGACAGGTTTTTAAGAAGATCAAATAGAGTTTCCAGAAAAAAAAAAGTTATAAAAATTGAAGCTAGGATTCCATAAATGATTTCAACACAAAGCAAAAAGATAAATTGTACACCAGCAGATCTGAAGACATAGTTCCAAATGCAGCATGAAGAAAAATATGGGAAATTTGAAAAAGGAGGTTAAGAGCGATGAAAATGAAATAAGAAATCCAGCCCACAACTCATCAGAGTTCTAGAAGGTGAAACGAGAAAGCCTGTAATGAAGTAATCAATAAGCAATAATGGTTGAAAGTTTTCTAATACTGATGAAAAATATCCCTACTTCTATTACAAAATCATCAGAGTTACAAACAGCATAAAAAAAAAAAAAACCCACACCCTGTTGCATCAAAGTGAAATCTCATAACATTAAGAACAAAGAGAATGTATAATGCTTGTTTTTCCAATCTTGTGATACTTTACTTAGGAAAATGTTCTCCAAATCCATCCAGGCTGTTACAAAGGATGCACAACCCACATGAGAGAAAAACTCAATTAAATTCACCATGAGGGAAGGCAGTCAGAAGGTTCCTCTTCAGCAGGCAAGTTCCCAGCCAGTGGCTACAATGCACAGATACATGACACACTTCCTGGGTGAAGGACACAGCTACAACTTGTACTTTAACTGGACATGCATCAACTATATAACCTAATGTGTACACCCTTATATTAATCTGATATTTTAAAGTAATGATTAAAAACAACCAAAGAGATCATAAAAAAATCCACAAAGAAAAGACATATTAGCTACAAAGGAATGACATTTAGATGGATAGCTAACTTCTCAGTAGCAGCATGGGAAGGAAAAACATAGAGGAATAATGGCTGCATGACATTGAAACATAGTATAGACTTCGATATTTAGCAAAGCTATCTTTCAAGATTTAGAATGAAACATGTGGATCAATTTCAATTTATACTACAAGGTGATAATAATCAAAACAGGATGTCACTGGTATATTTGTAAAAACAGACACATAAATCAAAAGAACAGAATAGAGAACCTCAAATAAAGCTAAATACCTGCAATCAACAGATGTCACTTCAACAAAGTGGACACAAACACACACTGGGGAAAGCCATGAATAAAACTGGGCAAACTACATTGCCTGACTGCAGAAGAAAGAAACTGGATCGCTTTCTCTCACCACATACAGAAATGAACTCAAGGTGAATGAAAGATTTAAATGTAAGACCTGAAACCATAAAAAAAAAAATCAGAAGAAAATCTAGGAAAAACTATCCTCAACATTGGCCTAGGTAAAGAATTTACAATTAAGATCCCAAATGCAATGACAGCAGAAACAAAAATAAATAAATGAGACTTAATTAAACTACAAAGTTTGTGCACAGCAAAAGAAATAATCTACAGAGTAAACAGACAGACAGCCTATAGAATGGAAAATAATATTCACAAGCTATACATCTGACTAATGACTAATATCCAGATTCCATAAAGAACTCAAACAAATTATCAAAGGAAAAAAATATTAAAAAGTAGAAAACGACAGGAACATTTTTCAAAAGAAGAGAAACAAATAGTCAACAAACATATGAAGAAATGCTCAACATCACTAATCACCAGGGAAATACAAATGAAAAACACAATGAGATACCATCTCACCCTTGTGGGAATGGCCAGTATTAAAAAGTCAAAATGCAGTAGATGCTGGCACAGAGGTAGTGAAAAGGGATCACATAAGCTGTTGGTGGGAATGTAAGTTAGTGGGCAACTTCTACGGAAAACAGTATGGAGGTTCCTCAAAGAACTATAAGTAGACCTTTCATTTGATCCTATCATTAGATCTACCCAAAGGAAAAGAAGTCAGTTTATAAAAAAAGAGATCTGCACTCATATTTTATCACAGCACAATTCACAATTGTAAAACTATGGAACGAAACTAGTACCCATCAACTGGTAAGAGCATAAAGGAAATGTGGGATACTACTCAGCCATATAAAGGAATGAAATAGTATCTTTTGCAGCAACTTGGATGGAACTGGAGGCCATTATCCTAAAAATAATCCAGGAACAAAAAACCAAACCCTGCATGTTCTTACCAGTGGGATCTAAGGAGTGAGTATGAATGGTCACACAGAGTGACATAATGGAGATTGGAGAATCAGAAGGAAAACGGTGGGAGGAGGGAGCAGGAGGAAAGACTACATGTTGGGTACAATGTACACAATTCAGGTGACCAGTATACTGAATGCCTAGACTTCTCCACTATACAATTCATCCATGTAACCAAACAACATTTACACTTCCTAAATCTATTAAAATACAGTATTTTAAAAAAGAAAAAGGTGGATAAGGAAATGCTGTGCAGGCTGGGCACAGTGGCTTGTGTCTGTAACCACAGCACTCTGGGAGGCCAAGGCAGGTGGATTGCTTGAGTTCAGTTGTTCAAGACCAACCTGAGCAAAAGTGAGATACCCAACTCTAAAAATCAGCTGGGCATTGTGGCAGGTGCCTGTAGTACCAGCTACTCGGGAGGCTGAGGCAAGAGCATCACTTGAGTCCAAGAGTTTGAGATTTTTGTGAGCTATGATGCCGCAGCACTGTTCTGAGGGAGACGAAGTGAGATTCTGTCTGAAAAAAAATAGTCTCTAATTTGTGGGAATAAAACAATAGGCTAAAAGTCAGGTTAGGAGTGATCACAATGAAAGCATTCCAATGCAGTTTTATTACTTGGGAGGAGAGCATGTGAAACATTCTGTAGTTACCAAAAAGGATATAAAATAAAGAAATATAGAGAAAGCAGAGTAAAAAATATAAAATAAGATCCTGGAAATGAATGCCAATAAAATTATAATCACAACAAAAATAAAAAGACAAAACTCTTTAGCTAATAAATATTGTCAGATGGTATTTTTTAAAAGTTCAACCAGATACTGTGAATAAAAGAGAACCTTGAAACATAAAGGCAGAGTTGAAAGTGTATATGGTAACCTACAATGATGTAGTAATATTAAATAATTAAGTAAATACAAATGTATTAAAAACTGGTAGAGCTTTACGAAATTAGACAAATCAGATGCTAAGATTAAAAACAATATGCAGGTAGAGAGAGTTACTACAGTGATAAAAAGTTGAATTTACGATTTTACACTTGTATATACTTAATAACATGCCATTAAAAATATAAGGCAAGATTGATAAAACTGTGAGAAGAAATTGATAAATCCATCAAATTGGCTTATTTTTAATATACTTTTCTTCAGTATTTGACAGAACATTTAGACAAAATCAGCTAGAGAATCAAAGATTTGGACAATAGATTTAAAGAGTTTATAGTGGGTGGCGCCTGTGGCTCAAAGGAGTAGGGCGCCAGCCCCATATGCCGGAGGTGGCAAGTTCAAACCCAGCCCCAGCCAAAAAAAAACTGCAAAAAAAAAAAAAATAAGTAATAAAATAAAGACTTTATAGAATAGACACATCCAGTGGTGTCTAACCATCCTAATGCCACGACCCTTTAATACAGTTCCTGTGGTTGAGAACCGCTGATCTACTCTATCCAAAATCTAAGAAAAAAATGTTCTTTTCAAACAACATAATACAAAACCAAGTCACACGTACCAACATTTTTATAAAGGTAGGGAAATCTAAACAGAATCTGTTTGAGGTATGCACAAAATACGAAAGATGCACATAGGCAAAGCAGGAAAGTCATTAACACAAATGCAGCTGGTTGGCTACCTCTTTTTAGAGTGAGAGAATGAAGCTGTATCTGGGACAATGCTTTGTGTCCCCTACATCCCTGTTCCTTTTCCTTTTGGACTTTCAAGCAGGCTACTTTTCTGGCTCCCCTTACGAGAAGGTGAAAGATGAGAAGAAGTCATAGCACCATGTCAAGACCTGGTCCCTAAAAACATTCGACACCGTCTCCACACACACTCTATCCTCTCAGCTGCAAGGCTCTGAAGGATGGCAAAACTGCTAAGTGGAGATAACCTGGATCCCTGCAGGATGGCACAGAACGGAATTTTTCTACTGATCCTCATCAAATTTCAGTGTGAATGTGAAATAAACTTTTATCACAGGAAGTGCCTGAGCTCCTGGGTCGATCATAGTTAATTTCTGATGAAAGTAAGACATTTCAAAGATACTGGAAAAGGTCTTTCTCTTTAGTTTAATAGAGGACACCAGAGTGTTTATTTTTTATTAGCCTTTAATTTGTTACCATGTGTATTTTATTACATGCTTTAAATAAAATATTTATTGCATAGTGACAAATAAATCGTAGTGACTAGAACTCTGAAACTCCAGCTAATGGTGAAATAAAAGCTTTTATACTCTACTCTCCTTTTTTGAAACATAATAAAAAAATACAAAGTATGAAAAGGAAAGTGAGGAAAAGAACTGAATTTTCAATTAAACAAGAAAATAACCACTACTCAAATCACTAACCATAACATATGCCTGCCAAATTCTGTAAAATCTGGAGGGAAATGGAGGATAATAAGAATTGACACATACTCTCAAACCTTGAGCTGGATACAGATTTTTGTAAAAATAATATGGTCTTAAAAGGCCATCCAGTAAAATTTAGATTGAAACAGGGAGATCCAGGGCACAGCAGGCTATAGGAAAATGACTGAGGATGTGGGGATGAAGAAACTAACACATCCACCTACATTTTTATTAGCCGTGGAGTGGTCTCCCAGATGAGGGTACCATGAGAGAACACAGACGGAAAGCCATGACTACTCGATCACAACCTAAGGTTGGGGAATTTGAATGTTTCCAATTTGACGGCAAGTGAAGAAACCGCTGAGGGGGGACGTTCTAGACAAGACTCATTCTGAAGCTGCAGCAGACAGCCCACGTTCACCACCTCCAGCCATTCCACACCTTTGGTTTCCTTCAAGAATGGAAAACAATCAGGACACACAATCAGGGTCACGAACCAGAGACACGGGAAACAGTCATAGGGGAAGAGTCAAGGTGGGAGATGTGGATTAGGAACAACAGAATTCACAAAGTGCAGTCCATGCGTCCTCATAGATAAAATCCATGACCATGATATCCAGCTAGCCACAAAATAAACCAAAGTAACTCAAAGAGAGAAAGACTAGTCAAAAGACTGGTTTGGAGCACTGATTTCATTTAAATGGGAAAACATGAAATATGACATTAAAAAAAATGTAACCAAAATCTAAAAAGAAGAAGGGGAAATTGAAGAATCCTACATTTTATTTTTATTGTATTAACATACAGGAAAACTGCCTTTGAGGGGAGTGTAAAGTTCCATGAAGTATTACAAACATACAAGGGTCATAAAGAGAACACAGCCCTTCTATACTTGTTAGTAAGAAAGTGTTCTTTCTGAGGTTGTCAGTAGACTTTACAGAAGCAAAATCAGTAATTCCAATATGCAATGATAGGAAAACTTTTTAGGTAATGAGTAGATAGTTATTTAAAAAAATTATTACTATAAGTGTAGTTTCGCTCACTGTTGTTGGTAAGTTTCCAGAATTGTTCTTTGCTATTTCTTCTGTGGTTGCTATGTTTCAATACATGCACAAAGAAAACAATGACATTTTTCCATTGTTTGCTTTACTTGTCCTTTCTGAGGCTTTAGGTAAAATGACCTATTAAATATCATGAATGAAAAATAGTTACATACTTGGTCTAGAGGTCTGCATGCAGGAAATTCAAAAATACTTATAACATCTAGAATTATTCCCCAAGGCACAGTCTTTTACATGGATTTATTATCAAAAGTTTCCATTTGTGCAAAGTCTTATTATCATATTTGTATATTCAATAAACTTAGACTACAAATAGCTTCCAGCTAATAATTACCTATACAAATCATTCACACGGCTGTTTTCTTTTAATGCCAAATCTATATAGAAGTCTGCCTGTCGCATTGCTGTAACTTCAAACAATTTTTAATTCATCTTATTCATGGTCTGGGAGTTTTTTAAAAGTATATGAAATAAAAATATATTAAGTTTTATAAGATTACTAAATTGAATGCTTCCCAGTTTAACACCGGAGAGATGGCAAATTTTCTCTGTAGTTTTGGTGTTCTTACTATGGATATGAATAGCGTAGTGTGAAGGGGAGGGCAAATCTATTTTTACCTTTATTTGAAGATAATCAAGACTTTTAAAGAACAAGCTCCTACTCCATAATAATTTGCTACTATCTTCCCCTTATTAAAACAATAATGGGTTCAAACGGATGACTAATATTTGTCTTAATATAAGCTAAAGATGGACTATAATTTTTTAGTCGGGAGAGTCTATCACAGCGAAATTTAGCCTCTGACAGTGTAGTCTGGAAGTATCAAGGGATCAATTCCTTCTGATTCAGAACCTCAACCTTCTACAAAGTGACACCATCTCTCTCCAATTTTTCAGTAACTGAAATCTCTTCCTCTTTACTATTATTTATATAACTTATAAATGACTATATGAAATATGAGGGTTAATAACTATCAGTATTCTTATCTTTGGTTTATTATACCCTATATTCAGAAAGAAGATACCCCATATGTTAAGATAGAAGATCTACAAGTTCTTTTTGTTTTTATTATCACATGTCAAAAAGTACCATTCCAGTTGCTCTGGTTAGGTGATGATTTATATTCTAAGGAGCCGTAAATGTTATCTTAGGAAAATTTTAAATATTTATTTTGAAGGCAAACTTTTTCTTTTTCTTTTTCTTTTCTTTTTTGAGACAGAGCCTCAAGCTGTCACCCTGGAGAGAGTGCCATGGTATCACAGCTCACAGAAACCTTCAATTCCTGGGCTCAAGTGAGTCTCTTGCTTCCGCCTCCCAAGTAGCTGGGACTACAGGCGCCCGCCACAATGCCCAGCCATTTTTT
>CAUYON010010920.1:0-19494 GCA_963573935.1 Arctocebus calabarensis | reverse complement strand
GTTGCTTCCTGGGTGCTTTACCACGGGTGGATTTACGGGCAGTCTGCTTTGTACGAGCCATGGTATAAAGACCTCCTTATTTACCCCCCTTCTCCTTCGGCTGGAGCTCGGTGAGCTAGAGGCGGCGCTGGCGTTAGACAGAGATGGCGGCGCGGCGGCGGCTGCGAACACAATTCTGATCTTGGGTTTATTTAAATAGCAGCAAGCATGCAAAATTCCTTGTGTAGCACACAAAACAACAGAAAACAAGATCCTTTATCTTCCCAATTCAAAAAGGGCACAGTTTATTAATAAACTATGCCAATCTTGTTAGACTATAACCACTTAAAAAATCTCATTATATCATACTGGCATTGGTTTTACTTGTTATTTTTAGAGAACTCACATATTCCTGGGGTGATATGTTTGTGTGTAGGGGGGGTTGTTTTGTTTTGTTTTGCACCACTCATGGTATGGCCTATCCATTTGACAGTATGGGCATTCTAAGTTGAAGATTTACTTTCTTGCATTTGTTTTGTGAGACAGAGAAATGGAGAATGCAAATATGGGGAATGCAAATTTGGAGTTGTCTGGGGCTCGAGTTTAAACAGAGCATGAAAATATAAAAATTGTGGTGTTTTGATAGGGAGACATTTATAAAAGCTTCAGAGCTGACAATGTGACCAGCTACTACATAAACACAATCTAAATTCTGGGTTTAGAAAGATTACATTTCCAACTGATGCTCCTCTGATGAAATTCCGGATACAGCTACTCTTGTACCTGCATTGATCAATGAGCTCCCATCACTTTATGAGTACTAAATAAATGATTTGCATATTTATCTCATCTAATCTACCCCAAAAGGGAGGTTCTACTAACGTTGTCACTTGACAGATGAAAAAAACTGAGACACACAGAGATGTTATAACTTCCTCAAAGTCAAGTTACAAGCAGTAGAACCTCGATCTCAAATTTTTAATGTCTCCTAAAAACTTATTATTTTCCCTTGCTGCAATTCTGCCTTTCAAATCAATGATCTGACTGTCAGGTCTGTGTATCTGCCTCTACGGGAAAGGCTTTGAATGTGTTGCAGGCATCAGTTGTGGGCCTCTGTATTTGACTTGCATATGTACTTTCACAGGAATACACATTTGCGGGCACCTAACCAAAGGTGAGGACCTACAGAATAAATGTTCAAAGGGACCCAGGTAGAACAACAAAGGTGATGGGATGACTGAATAATCAGTTTTTGACCTCAGGTGACCTGACCTGCATAATCGTGAGAATTTCATTTGTTTCCATGGAAAGGGCAGCTGAGTTGACTAAACTGCACACAAGAAGGTCAGACGGTTTCAGCAGAGTCACTGGAGGCTCAGATATTCAATGTCAATAGCCGTGCACAGCCACACACCCTGGAGTTTATTCCTCTTTTAAAGAGAATGTAATGGAGAAATTCTAGTCAGCAATAAGCTTGCTTTTTCAGGAATCTAATGACATCATTACAGAACCTTCTAACTTTGCTCTGTGGATACAATGTCATTAGCGCCCCTGGGGTTTAGCCTGTGCTATCTCAGTTATTCCACACAGCCTCTCTCCATGTTGTATCCTTTCCCATATGTCGAAAAATAACAGTTTTTATAGACACAAAAGGGCCTGCAATAGCCCCAAGAACACACAGTGTTATTTTATTCATTAGTTGTCAAGTGCCTGCAGGGTTCAAGAAGATAGGTCAGCAGAAGGGTGTATATAATATGAATTGTTCTGCTCTCTCGAAAAAAAGTGTTTGCTGGAAGTTCTCCCTAGGGTTCAAATTTAATAGAAGCTGTAGATTCAATTGAGGTGTCTCAACTTTACCCCTTTCCTGAGACCACCAAGCTGAAAGTCAGTATTTGAACTCCAACGTGGATTTTCTTTTCAGTGATTGAATATTAGCCTTCAAAGTTCCCACAAGTATCCTGTATGCCAAACACTGAAACCTGACCATCACATTCTTGCCAACAAGCTCAAGAACTTGACATACAGTAAACGTGGTGGATGCTTAATATATCTTAGATGATGAAACAAACATCAAGGGCTTAGCAGAGAAAACTGATATTTCAGAGAACTTCCCCAATAGATAACTGTGAGGACCAGTATTCGTCTCGATCTGTAGTAAGCAAACGTTTTCAGGCAAGGGGGTAAAATAAAAGTCTCAACGAGAACCATCTTTTATTCTAAAATTAGAATCATTATTTTTATAATTATTAAAATAGTATATATAATGGAGTAATTGAAAAATACAAAAAATTAAAAGGTAGAATTTTCCATCACCCCAAACCTGAATGATTTAGAATAGAATACAATTAAAATTACTTAATGAAGTCTTGTCTATGTGTACATGTGTATGTGTATATATATATACAGAAATTGCTACATAAGTGACATACATTGATGACACTGCTATAAGTCATGATAGACATGATTGTCTAATACTTTTCACATGAAGTTTTGAAGACATTATAATATCTTTTAGAATTCTGTCTATGTATGCTGGGGACAGAGAGTTAGGCTGGGCTGGTATCTCCAGAGAAACTGGCATGGTCTCTATGGCTGCTTTTATGAGATGACAAAAGTTAGGCAAATTTTTTTTTTTTTGCCTGCCAGAGAGAGTAGAACTAATTTTTGGCTCTCTTTGCTGTTGCTTTCTTTAGCAAAGTCATTCTATCCAAATGATTTGTCATGCCCTTCTTGTTCTTTTGTCCTTGGGTCAATTGTTCTGAGAGATATAGATGCTTGTGTGCACACCTGTACTCACATCTGTGATGGTAAATTTTCATTTAGGAATCCAACATGTTAGCACCTGGTTTGATTTTCAAATCTCACAGATCAATTTTCAGTAAGTAACTTAATGGAGTACTGCATAATGCCAACCCTTTTTCAGAGAGCATCAAGGAAGCTCATTTATTCCAAACTCCATTTGGAAAACCTAGTTGAAAGGGATAATGGGTTGGGAAGCTTTGTCTATGGGATATGTGATCCATGGGCACCATTAGTGCTTGAGGTTAGATCGCCAGGAAGCCACATGGTTGGACCTTTAGTTTGAAATGAAACTATACTGAATCAGGTTCTAATCAATTTACCTTTAACTTTTTTATAAAAAAAAATATATATATATACCAACACACATATATATTCACTCATACATATACATATATATTAGAAATTTATAATATTCTACTCGTATTTTTTTTTAGGATTGTCGTCATTTTGTTGATTCTCTAATGACCAATTTGTATAAGCTTTGAATGGTCTTCTCCCAAAGAGATGTACTATAAATCATCTCAATTTGTTTTCAGTGCATGATTTTGTAACTTGCAAGATTTTTTAATAATGTATATATTACATTAGAGAAGAAATGGAAGCAAGGTTTTGAGGGTTTGTTGTGAGGGTTAGTTGAGATAATGCATGCAAAACATTTATCCCAGCACAATGCACATAGACCTTGAGTTCAATAAAGGACAGTAGTCAACACTACTGAAATGTTTCTATCTCAGGGAATTCACAGCTTCTATATTACAAGCAGAGTGTATAGTTCATATCTTGGGTATAATTTTAAGGGAAATATTTATGGCCACTGTTCCTATAATATTTTCGAGTATGCATACCTGTAGCTAAAGACTTGATTTGTATATTTTATATACATATATGTGTCTATATCTATAGAGAGAGAAAAAATAGATGTTCTAAAGGAATTCACATATAAGGACAAATGGATATTTATAAATATAAAGATAAATACACACAACTATTCATATAGACAGACCTGAAAATATCAACATAAAATGCAATATTTATTTGGATAAATCTAAGTCCTTGGTTCGTAAGCCTTACTTGATGTCAAGATCATTTGGGAAACTTTAAAAATATCCACCAGCTGGGGCTCTACCCAAGCTGTTGATCAGGCTTGTGATGGGATCCAGCCTGTATAGTTCAGCAAATCTCCCCAGATGACTATGACTTTAGCTAGGTTGAATAGAACATTTAAAACATTAGGTTATAAAATTTCATCTAGGTAAAGTAATAGAGTGAGCGACTGATAACTAACCAGTTTGATGTCTATGTAAGTAAATAGGAGCTTGCTCATTGGCTGATGGACTCTCAAGTGCTTCTCCATTTATTTTAGAGCTATTACAAAACAATAAAATATTCTCAAATTAAATTTCATTTTAATTCAGACAACCTTTATACAGCAAATGTCTATCGGTCACTGCTACAGAATGATGGGGTAGGGTATCTGTGCATGAGACCAAATCATATTAGGGATGCCTTGCGTCTATACCCTCATCTACACTTTGATGAAAGGTGGAAGCAAGGGAAAAAATTACAATGTTCTCCATTTTTTGTCATTTGTGGGTGGGTGTAGATGGACACATGAAAGAGTCTCTTTGATTAAGTCGGTGACAAGGGACTTCACCACCGACATGATTGGGACAGTGCCAGGTTTTTCAGTCTCCCCTAGCCAAATGAGGACTAATTTTCTGAGTGGAAGCAATGGTGGGGAGGAAATCAAGGGGAGGGGATGTGAACAGGAATGGAAAAGCGCAAGGAAGAATGGCAAGCAGACCCCCAGCGCCTTCTTCACAACACGACAGTCACCCAGCAGGCAACTCAAGGGTACTGACATAGGAAAAATATTAAAAACAAAACAAAACAAACAAACAAACAAAAAATCTTCTAAGGAAGAAATGAAGGGTGGGTATGGCTAGTAGAGGGCAGTCTCCCTATGAACATGTGGCAGGTGGCGAAGAAGAGCATCGGCATTGCCTGTGTCACCCTGTTATCTGAAGTTCTTGGTTGGGTGGTAACATCCACTACTACTTAAAGGAGCAACTCTGCTCGGGAGTTTTTCCTCAGTCTCATACATATCTTGTAGCACACAGAGAAAATGACAGAGACGGAAAGAATGAATGAACATCTGGCCAAAGGAATAGAATTAATAAAGTAAACAGTACAGGGTGTGGCGACACCTTCACTGACATTGGAGCACGCTGCCCTTTATAAAATATGCTTAGTCAAATTGCACAGCTCCTTTTGTCCTTATCTCTGGCCACCTTGGGAGTTTTGATCCTTTAAATTACAAAGAGGACAGAGAAGGATCACAAACTGCTCCCTCTCGGGTGCACTGCCATCCATCTTTTTGATGTGAAACATCTAAAACCAAATTCTCTAAAATAATTTTCCACCGAGCATTTTATTCAGAGCTCTGTTTCTCTGGTGATTCTTAACAAAGGTTTTGTTGCCAGAGCCCAGAGGAAAGACTAATTTAAATGTAGAAAGAGACACTTAAAAAATAATGTCATCTGTTGGCAAAATCTCTGAGGATATTACCTTCCTCCCACACAGGCAGGGAGCTAAACCTGATTGCATTTAGGGTTATCTTTAGCAGCTATACTCAGAATCAAAACATTCTCATGAGGACTATTGTTCTAACTAATCTACTTATTAAGCTTTTATTCCATTTTAATAGTCTTTTATTTAAAAAAAACTCAAAGGGGGCAGCAATGGATTTTGCAATTATTAGCAAGGAAGGAGCAGCCTATGACCTACAACCACTGATTTGTCTAAGAATGTTCATGTCTTGAAAGCTATACTTTAAGCCATTGTGCTTAATTACAAGTGCTCACTCCCCTACCAGCCCGCTCTCCATCCCCAACAACAAAGTACTAGCAGTCTGAAGCCCACTTGCCTTCAGTTTGGAGCTGGAAGTGAAAAAAGCTCAGGAATGAGATAAAACAACTGAGTGTGGCATACCAGGAGAAAAAGAATCCCACTGCACAGTAATATTTGTGGGTAGGATGTTCAAAGCTTTGTTTAAGCTAATCCTTTGTGCCTTCTAACTTGAATTTGTGTCTTTCTTTTTCTTTATGTTTCCTCCGCCTTAACTGTCTTCAAGGCATAGAACAAATCAGTCTGATGAGATTCCTTCTTCTTTTAAGTGTTCTTCTTGGGCCTGAAATGTGCACATATATCTTTTGGCTAAAAGATATGGTATTCACCAAACCAATTAAGTAAAAATTTCCTAATTCCTTTTATTTCTTAAGAAATTTCTCTGTAATCTACAAACAGCATAATCTTAAAGTAGATAATGCTTCTTTTTTGCATCTAAATAAATGACTTACTGTGCATCTGTACACAAACACAAACCATAAACTGTGAGGGAAGTGTATAAAGTCAGACACTCCAAAAAATCCAAGAAAACGCTGAGAACCATGACCCCACGGAAAATATACATTACTCCCTGCAACCCCTGCTATTTTATTTTTTAAATCAAGTTTGGGAATTCCAACTGAAAGGATCTTCAGTGTATTCTCAGATAAAAATGCAGCACTGGGTACAGCTAATTCATTCTTTGATTCCTGATCAAATGTTATATACATTAGAGCTTTACCATCAGAAGTTTTTCAGATCATTCTCACTCAAGGTCTCTTAGCAAGGTTTTAAGAATCATCGAAAAGCAAAAAGGAAAAGGAAACCTCACTCTGTGCTGGTCTCTGTTTCTGAGTAACCAGAGAATGCTCCTCCATTAGAATGCATGGATGATGCTACAAGTTATATTAATGCAAATGGGGGGTGACCCAAGGAGTAGTAGCATTTAACATTTGTAGAACATTCCTAACAAGTATCAAACTCCATGATCATTAGCTGATGAAACCTCATAACACTCTCACAGGAAACCCTCACAGTATAAAAGCGATGACAGGCCTTGATATCCCAAGGTAAGTCTCTGTTAAACAAGGATTTCACCATTTACACAAGAGCTGGATTTCTGTTTTTTCATAAAGGTGTCTTGGTGGAGCTGAGAAAGATTTGCTTCCATGACCTTGAACTTCATCCTTAAATAAACAAGCAGCCCCAGGAAGGAGGGAAGAGTATGAACATTCTGCTCACAGAGGCCTCAACTTGGACAGTGGAGAAAGAGTTTCAAAGGTGAGGAAACTAGATCATATTTTCTTTGTTGGGGACTTTGTTATGAGAATTGTGGCATCGAAGGGCCAATGAAAGACTTTCTCCTGAAATGAAAGATCAATATCTTATTTGATTTGCAGGCAAGAAACAAACTTCAAAATGGAGAGCTTCTTACTGTTTTTTTTTGGTTCGACTCTCCTTCTAGTTGACAAAGCTGCCAGCCATATCTTAAGTTCTCAGATGGGGAAACGGATGTGTAGAGGTTTGGTATGAATTCCCTGGTCCTTAGGACTGGTACCACTCCACAGAGATGGTGTATGTTCCACGCTCCTATTATACTCAGGCACCTGGGCCACCCACAGCAAGAAGTCCTCCTATCAGTGAGATAAATGGCTAACGAAAGAACCTGAGCAGATGTTAAAGACATATGGTTTCCTCTTACCCTGTCCACAGCTGTGACTATTTGCCTACTCAATAGCCAATAGTAGTTTCTCCCAATGTTCCTCATTTTTTCCTAACCGAATCCCGTTTTTGGCCATGTTAACAGGTGCTCAGAGAAGCTGGGCCCCTCCCTTAGCCCAGAGGATACCTGTGGTTTATCTGATTACCTAGAAATTCCATGCACTTTGTTGACTGACTAACGGGTGCATGAATGAGCCAGCTCTGTGTAATGAAACATGAGGAAAAATAGACTGAGTGATTCTTAAAATGATTTTATTCCCTGATGAAAAGAGAGAGATGCTTTCTGCCATGCTACCTTTGCATGTTATTGTGGTGGAGTGAGATGCTTGAAGATGAAGCCTAATGTGACTTCAAGGACAAATACGGCCAATGCCAATAGAAAGATCCGTCAGTTCTCAAAGGCATTGTAAACTATGGAGCCAGTCCAAAACCCACCTACCTCCAGACTTGAGTACCTTATTTTTAAGCCAGTTTTGGTTCAGTATTGAGTTATTTTTGCAACTGAAAGCAGCTGTAAGGATGTGTCCCCTATCTTTTCTCTGCTGAAGGATTTTTTTTTTCATTTACAAAAGACCTGTGTATTTTTTCTTTTCTTTTCTTTTTTTTTTTTTTGAGAAAGTCTCACTTTGTTGCCCTAGGTAAAGTGCTGTGGCATCATAGCTCACAGCAACCTCCAACTCTTGGGCTGAAGCGATTCTCTTGCCTCAGCCTCCCGAATAGCTGTGACTACAGGTGCCCACCACAACACCCGGCTATTTTTTGGTTGTAGTTGTTAATGTTGTTTGGCAGGCCCAGGCTGGATTCGAACCTGCCAGCTCCAGTGTATGTGGATGATGCCCTAGCTGCTGAGCTACAGGCGCCAAGCTGAGACCTGTGTATTCTTAAAAGCTCATTACATTGGAGCACCTTACAGTATTTACAGAGCAATGAGGTATAGGGTGAGTAATTCATTTTGCGTCAGACTGTCCTAGTTATAGCTCTGAAAAGTGCCATATCCCAGAAAGCCCTGCAGTCTCAGGAAATTTTGGATGGTTGGTTACCCTAAATGTATAAAAGAAAATCCAACAAATGAAATGTATTCTCTGCCAAGTTAAGAAATAATCCAGATAATTCAACTTCTTATTCCCCCCGAAACATCTGGGCCTAGCGAGTACAAACAGAATTTGGACTGAATTTAAAATAACATCTTCAGTTACTTTCCAGATATGGAAGAACAGAGATGTCAGATCATTCATGAGACCAAAAAATCTCACATAGATTTAGGTTAGGATTAGTGTTATGGAAAGCTGATAAGAAATGCAGAGTACATAAAATTATGCCAGGTAATCTGAGTACTACCCTTGACCTATCTCACTTAATACCCAAAATACTGAAAATATTAACATTTAATATTAGTAATAGTGATCTTTTAATTTAGCAATGTGATAATTTAATATTATATTTAATAGCTCATATGTATTAATATCAATAATGTTCCCATAATATAGGTGAGGCAACTGAGGCTTGGAGAGTGTGAGTAACCGGCTGAAGGTCACTCATATGGTAAGTATGACAAACAATTCTTAATTCTTACCAGGAAACAGAAGTAGGTTTAATTTGAGGTTGAAAGTGTCACAAAACACATTTCAACACTTAGATGAACTGAGTTAGAACAGCCTGGATGCTCATTACCATTTCCTAGGAGTTTCACTTCAGCTCCTTCCAGCCTGCAGACTGAAGCACAGACCCCTGGGAAGGCACCTGCTGGCACAGGCTCCAGTTGGTACAAGTAATCTTCAGAGACCTAGCCATTCACAGAGTCCCTGTACCCAGCAGGAGGGAAGTCCAATGAAAGGCAATGCCGCATCTTGCATCTTTGCTGGTGGAAATCACCTGTTCTTCACGAACACATCTGACTCCGGTCCAGTGGAAAACCACACAGAGCATGTCAAGTGGTGGAATCAGAGGTTACTGAAGCGAAAATTATCAGCTAGTCCCTGTCCTGTATTATCTGCTTACAGGAGGGGAATGAGAATGATGTTGGCGATTTTTGTTCTGATTGTATTTAGAAGATAATGTCAATGGAAATTGAGTGCTGTTACTAGTGCAAAGTAAATGTCGGGGCAGACGGAGACATTTAAGAAAGAGTGGAGAGACCACTTTCCAGGAAAAAGCATTCGATTCTATTAACATTAGAGCTATTACATGCCACATTATTTCTGTTTTGTTGTTTGGCAAAAATGAAATAATTGAGGGAACCCAATGACCAACTATCAGAGTCAATTTATGTAAGGATAGAATCCAGAGTGGAACCGCAAGTGACCTTATTTACTTGGTCAGTTTATATCTCTCTTTTTCACAATGGCACATCTAGATACATATTAATGATTGCTTTCTGAAAGGTTGGTGATCTGTTGAGTATACACCGGCTGAATAAAATCTTTAATAGTTTGACGGTATAAGCTTTTTCTCCCTCTTCTATACTACCCTGCTTAACACCATCCAGATGATTTAAAAAATGTGGAATGGTATTGTATACACTTTTTGGGGAGGTATGTGACCACAGTGAATATACTCATCCACAGACAATAATAACAATACCACTCAAGGTAGTACTAGGAATAATTTCACTGGACTATTCACTATATACCAAACATTGTGCTAATTTTACACTGTGTATTAACACATTATATTATTCATTTTTCACAGGAACCCAATGATAGGTTAGCCCTTGTCCCAAAAAAGAAACAAGAGGTTCAGAAAAGCAAAACATTCTCTCAAGGTCACACAGTTAGAACACACAGATAAAGTCTACATGGGAATATAACTGTTTGATTTCAGAACCCATGCTCTGTGTAAGTCCACTATATTCCCTTTAGTTGCAGAATAATCTACTTATACAACAAGATTTATGATATGTGAAATCATATTTTAAAATAACTTCAGGGTTATTTAGCCCATGTCCCGGCTAGTTTAAGATCAATTCCATATAAAGCAGCGCCTTAAGGTTGTACAACCAAAAATATAATGAGAGTTCAAGAAGGCTTTAGAGAAATTCTTGGATGATAGATCTCTCCCAGTTAGGGATGCCCCCTTTGAGGACAATATCGCGAAGGGCAACTATCATTGTGTCACACCAATGTCCCTTGGTGCTACTATAAAAGACAAAATACTGAATAGTGTGGACTATAAGTCTTAGCTCATATGACTTTTTTATGTTCTTATGATTCTTAAAATATATCTAAGTGACCTGTTTCAATAATTCATCAAACTTAACCATGAGGATTAACTGAATCTTGCTGTTACTTGTCCAACTAAAGGCAAAGGTGAGGCCATTCTTATTAGAAGAAGGTGATGCTATTTTTGCAGCTTGTTTTGCGGGAGTAAACACAATTGGACTAAGAGACAATCTAGGTCCTGTTTTCATTTCTGCCTGTGAGATGCTGTGTGACCCTGAGTCAAACTTTGAGCCTCACTTTCCTCATTATCAAAGCGAGTAACTCAAATCTGGGATACTTCCCCTCAAGGAAAGGTTGCGCTAAAAAGAAATTCAACAGCAAAGCCAGAGACAAGGGAATTTTGTTTATCTAATGTTGAATTTCAGAAGAGAAAAAAAAAAGATCTTTCCTGAAAAATACATAACCACAGGCTTGCCCTCAGGCAAAGGAGATTCAAAATTTACATTACTGGCATATTTAAGGAAACCCCAAGATAAAAAATCAAAGCGGTCTTGATTTGCTTGTACTTTATAGAGCCTGGCAGAAGCTCATACATTTCTCTACAAGGGTAGAAGTACTTTCAGCTCAAGCTTTGCAAAATATCCACAAATCAATTCCAGATAACATAAACTTACTCTCCAAAATTGCAAAACAAACAAACAGGTGTTCATAAGCAGTATTCAGAGTAAACAGCAGAACATAACTTTAGATAAAGAATTATGAGATTCAGGTTGTAACATACTATATTTATAAGAGAATTGAATAAATGAACAAAGGGAAAGACAATTTCAAAGAAAGACAAGCCAGATTATGACAAGAACTTCTAGAAATAATATATTCTAAATGGGTATTCAAGAAGTAAAAAAATAAAATCATGAAAAAAGTCAACATATGTATGTTCACTAACAGATTATTATTTAATGATATAAAGAATTTATTTACAGGATGGAGCTGGAACATAATCTTCTTAGCAAAGTATCTCAAGAATGGAAGAAAAAGTATCCCGTGTACTCAGCTGTACTATGAAACTAATTTATAAGCACCCACACTTCCATGTGAAAGCTATAACCCAACTATAGCTGAAGATGAAGGGGAAAGAGGAGAGGGAGGGAAGGGGGAATGAAGGGAGGGTAATTGGTGTGACCACACCTATGGTGCATTTTACAAGGGTACATGTTAAATCTAAGGGTAGAATATAAATATCTTTTTTTGGTGAGAGCATTTTTTAAACTTAAATCATAGCTGTATACATTAATGCAATCATGGGGTACAGTGTGCTGGTTTTATATACAATTTGAAATATTTTCATCAAACTGGTTAACATAACCTTCACAGCATTTTCTTAGTTACTGTGTTAAGACATGTATATTCTACATTTAGTAAATTTCACATGTACCCTTGTAAGATGCACTGTAGGTGTGGTCCCACCAATTGTCCTCCCTCCACCCATCTTCCCTACTCCTTTCCCCTCCCTCTCCCCTTTCCCTATATTCTTGGGCTATAATTGTGTTATAGTTTTCATATAAGGGCTGAGTTCATAGTTTCATAATCGGGCTGAGTACATTGGATACTTTTTCTTCCATTCTTGAGATACTTTGCTAAGAAGAATATGTTCCAGCTCCATCATGTAAACATGAAAGAGGGAAAGTCTCCATTTTTTAAGGCTGCATAATATTCCATGATGTACATATACCATAATTTATTAATCCATTCATGGGTTTATGGGCACTTGGGCTTCTTCCGTGACTTAGCAGTTATGAATTGGGCTGCAATAAACATTCTGGTACAAATATCTTTGTTATAATGTGATTTTTGGTCTTCTGGATATATACCTAGCAGAGGAATTGTAGGATCTAATGGTAGGTTTATTTTTAGATCCATAAGTGTTCTCCAAACATCTTTCCCAAAGGAACGTATCAGTTTGCATTCCCACTAGCAATTTAAAAGTGTTCCATTTTCTACACATCCACGCCATAGAATAGAAATATCTTAACATAATAACTAAGAAAATTGTGAGGAAGGCTATGTTAACCAGTTTGATGAAAGTATTTCAAATTGTAATAAAACTCGCACGTTGTACTCCATAATTGCATTAATGTACACAGCTATGATTTAATAAATAAATAAATAAATAAAAAGCATTGGAAATTAAATAATATATATGTATATGTGTATGTGTATATATATTTTTCTTTTTATTTAAAAATAACACTAGTTTCTTTTTCCTTAGAAAATAACTGATACTAAGACCAAATAAAATAGAAAGTACCATTTCATATTTTAGTATAGCAATAAAATTTCTTTTGTGAACTCTGGCTTGTCATACATAAAACCAAGAAAAAAACAGAAGAGAAAGATCCTATTTGGGCATCTGTAATAGAACTCTTACACTTGCATGAATCTTTTTGTACATACAGAAGGCTTTGGGGAGAAATACCACACCAAAGTCCAAGATTATAGCATTTGGAAGCTGAAATTTAAAAGCGGGATAGTAATCAATGGAAAGTTCTTTTTTCTTTAATTTAGTATTTAGCTAGAGAATAGTTGATTTCCAAGACTCTTAATGAATGCAAACTGTTTCTTTATGGTGGGCCTTTCTGTCAATAAATAAAACATGTATTTAAATGATCTCCAATAGAAATGAGCAATAAAGTTTTTCTTTAAAATGGTTATGGACAAAGTTTCTACATGAACTAGCTCTAATTTTAGTTTATATTCTTCCAGTAAAAATTCACTAGACCTATATTGTTTCCCCAAATTTTCCCCTCTTTTGAAGGGTGACAAGGAGTAGTGGAGAAACCAAAGGGAAGAATATTTATCAATGGAATAAGAAGCTTTATTATAGTAAAAATGGTGTAAAAATTATTGAGCTCTACCTTGTTTATGGGTAAATGTCTCTTACCTGTCTTCTGGAATAAAGGTACATACTGAGTCTTAGGTTAACCACTAGGCAGTTTTAAATGGACGGATTCCATGTGATGCATTCACAGGAACTGGTATGATACTGCATTAGTTGAGGTTCTCCAGAGAAACAGAAACAACAGGATATGCATATGACTTATTATAAAGGATTGGCTCACGTAATTATGAAGGCTGAGAAGTCCCATGACTTGCTGTATATAAGCTGGAGACCCAGCAAAGCCATGGTGTAAGTCAAAGACCTGAGAGCTGAAGAGGCTGTGGTATAGACTGTAAGACCTGAAAGGAGTGGGAGTTCCTCTGAGGGGAGGAGAAAACTAATGTCTCAGCTCAAGCAGTCAGGCAGGCAGCAAATTTAACCTTCCCCTGTCTTTCTGTTTTAGTCACGTACTCATCTGAAATACCCTCACAGACACAACCAAAGTAACCAGATACCTGGGGATGCCATGGCCCAGGCAAGTTGACACATAAAATGAACCATCACAATACTGACCCATCTTTCTAGTGTCATTCCCATAAGGCAAAATGTGGGGAGGGAGGCAGAAATCAGGCGTTGGATACAGTCAGAGTCAGGCATGCTTGGACCCTTCAAGGACATTAGGAACACTTCCAATAAAGTAACAGAGGCCTATTTCTCTGCAAAAAGCTAGTGAATTTTTAAAAGAATAAAAATACAAGCCACAGAATAGGAAAAAATATTTACAAAACATATATCTCATAAAGGACTTGTACCCAAAATGTACAAAGAAGTCTTAAAACTCAACATTGAGAAAACAAACAATATCTATTTTTAAATAGGCAAAATACATAAATAAACACTTCACTAAAGAAGATGTAAGGTGGTGCTTATGGCTCAAAGGAGTAGGCTACCAGCCCGATATACCGGAGGTGGTGGGTTCAAACCCAACCCCAGCCAAAAAATAAAATAGAATAAAATAAAAGAAGATATAAAGATGGAAAATAAGCATATGAAAGATGCTCAGCACCATATCATCAGGGAATTGCAAATTAAAACAATAATGAGATACCACTACACACCTATTAAAATCGGCTGAAATCTGAAGCACTGACATCAAATGCTGATGAAGCTGTGGAGCAACAGGAACTCTCATTCATTACTGGTGGGAATGTAAAATATACAGCAGCTTTGGAAAACAGCTTGGCAGTTTCTTATAAATACTAGTTTATTGTATGATCCAGAAATTATGTTGCTATGTAATCACCAAATGGAATTGAACATTTATGTTCAGGCCAAAACCTGCAAACAAATGTTTATATCATATTTACTCATTTTTACCCTCAAACTGGAAGCAAACAAGCTGTCTTTCAATAGGTGAATGGATAAACCAACTGTGATACATATATACAAGGAAATATAAAAAAAGATTTTTCATAGCTTTCATGATAAGAAACATGAAAGATATGAAAATACATGGATAAATCTTTAATTCATATTGCTAAGTGAAAGAAGTCAATCTATAGGCTATATCCTGGATGATTCCAACTATATGACTTTCTGGAAAAGACAAAACTGTAGAGATAGTTAAAAGTTCAGTAGTTGTCTGCTGTTATGAAGAAAAAGAAATAGATGGAACACAGAAGATTTTTAGGGTTGCAAAAATATTTTGAATGATACTGTAAAGGAGGGTATGTGGCATTACCCATTTGTCAAAACTCATAAAATTGACCAAAACAAAACCTCTATGCAAACTATGAATTTTAGTTACTAATTATGTAATACTATTGGTTCATCAGTCATAACAAATGAACCACATTAGTGCAAGATGTTAATAGTAGGGAAAATGTGTGCTGAAGGAGAGAAAGGGAAACATATGGCAGCTCCCTGCACTTGCTATATAATTTTCCCATAAACCTAAAAATGCTGCATAAAGTCTATTAGAATAAAAAAAAATAAGACTTTTAAAAGATTATTTATATCTAAGGCCATTACTTCCTCTAACCAACAAGAAGAAACCTCTAAGCTCCCCTCCTTGAGTTTTAAAGGCCATAACATTTTCTGACAGTACTTACTCATTCAATAACTACTCACTGAGAGCCAGTAGTGCTGAGTACTGTTGCAGATCCCCAAAAATACAGCAGCGAACAAAATAGCTAAAGTACTTGCTCACACAGAGCTTATGTTTAGTGGGAGAAGATGATATAAATGGATTATTAGAATAATTTTAGAAGAATGATGTGAAGAAACTTTAAAAATTCAGATATAATCATTGAATAAGGAGTGATGGGGTAGTAGCTGGAGGGTCAATTCTAGCTAGGGAAATCCTGGGTGATCTTCCAGAGAAGCTGTCTTTTACACTAAGTGTCGAATGTAGAGGAGGAGGCCACTGGGGAAGAGCACCAGAGGCAGGAGAGCGCAGCTGGCTTAAAGGCCTCATGTGACAATGAATTTGAAATGACCAAGCCTTCATGAAGACAGTCATCATGGCCAAACATGGAGAATGAGGCCATGACTGGCAGGAGATGAGCTTTGAGCAATGCATCAGCACTGGGTCCTACTGCTGCTTGTCTCCTTTTGTTCAGAGAAACTTCTAGAAGACAACAGCCACCTCAGCATTCCTTGCAAATGAACATGGGTATATATACACCACTCTTCTGGGTAGATCGTGAGTGTTTTCTCTTTAGTGAACCAGTCATATTTTAAACACTTTCTATATATATATAATTATATTCATAAAGAATATATATATTTTTCTATATATATTATACATTTTAATATAAATATATAACATATTTTCTATATATATTATATATTTTAATATAAATATATATTATATATTCAAAATACATATATATATTGAAAATTTGGGCAAGTAGTATCTATCATAAATGTATTTTTTGTTAACTTCCCGTTTTTCATTCCAAGTTGTTTGCAATATATCTAGATTGACTTATGTAAATGAAAGTAATTGTTTTAGCTCGTGCATGTTGATATATGATGTTTTATAGTAAGAATAAACCACAGTTCAATTATCCATTCCCTCCTTAGAGACAGTTTCACTTTTAGAAACAGCACCACAGTGAAAACCTCTTTATGTTTTCCTGTCTAGCCAAGTGAAAGAGTTCCTCTAAAGCATGTAACTACAGAGAGCCTTGCTGGGTCATCGGGGATGTGAATGTTTAATTTTACTAAGTGAAGCAAAAACTGCTGGTTGCCAATCCTAAAACTTTTGTTCTTCTTTGGTTTTTTTTGTTGTTGGACATATGCATGTCTGGAAGAGACACTTTCACCCTCCCTTACTGCTAATTATAATATTTAAGTAAATTTTGGGCAATAATATGTAAGTGGAAATGTTGCATGACGGTTTTTAGGATATTACCTTAAAAGCTAGATGGACTTTTTCCCTTTTTTCTCTTTGTTTCTTTCCTGTTTGCTGTCATCAGAAATACAGATGTAAGGACTAGAGGGGAGGAGCCTTTTTGGTCTATGAGAATACAAGCCCCTTGTAGAGATGTCAGACTGGGGGAAGTCTGAATGCCTTGCTCCAGGGAATCTTCCTAGCAACAGATTTCATTCCTTGAGACAACATTGGACAAAAATGAACTTATTTCATGTAGAAGTGACTGTTGTCTTAAGTTCTATGTCACAGACAGCCAAACTTAATCCCAACGGATGCAGTAATACTCCAAATTAGTTTCAGATGTGAATGAGCTTAAAATTATTGTGTATTATTTTATGATTGTTGAAATAATTTTTATAACTGTGTCTCACTTTGACATCATGTGAGAAAGAAACAAGTACATTAGGATCCCCACTCTGTAGTTCAGAGGGGTGGAGCCCAGCAGGGAGGTTTAATAATTTGACCAAATGCTAGTAAGTTAGTACCTGGTAGCAGGTCAGTGTAATCAAGGATGAATATGGTGTCTCACAGAGAAATGCTGTGCACCTGTGGCCTCTAAGTGAAGAAATGGTCTCTTCAATGTGATCTGGTTACTCTGACAAATCGTACCTGTTCTCCTCCCAGTTCATTCATATAACATTATGATAAAAGTCTGATTTTAGCTGTCCCTTTGCTAAGCAGGAGCATATTGAGTTGCACGCTAGCATGCCGACTTTGGGCATTGGCTCAGACTGGGAGAGTCATGCCAGCTCAAGAAGCTAATTGGTTTAAAGAGAAGGGATGGGGAAGTATACATTCATCAGAGAGCACTCGCCAATTGTCTGGACTCTTGGCACTGCTTGCCAGCCAATTTGCAGACTGATGCTGGCATTGGATCTGAAAAAGTCACTGATCTCTATGCACAGCTGGAGGGTACAAGGCTAAAGAAGCAGAATTTAAAGGAGGAAGAAGCTGAGATCTAATCCTAATGTTACTTTATTTTTGCTCTTCTTCATTTTTTTTTTGTTATTGTTAATATGGGGGTGACTTAGAGAAAATAGAATGGTGTCAGAATTGTTCAGGCTGCTAGGCAGGGTGAGAGAGCTGGCTGAGGGAGCTCCAGAGGACAGAAGGAAGTTTCCTAGGAAATGTCCAGAAGCGGCTGTTGAGTGGCACTCAAAAATGCCCTAAATACATGCTTCTGACTGCTCTGTCTCTAGAAGGCTCTGTGAGCCCATCTGAGTGTCCATACACAGCAGGGGGACTTTGGGGTTAGGCTGGCGTCCAGTCTGAGAGATCCTGTGTCCTGGCAAGAAAGAGGTAGGTTGCCACTATCACCTTTTTTTGTCACCTCTGATGTCAGTATGTAAAGAGCTCTTCAGTAGAGACGCATGTTTAATATAGAAACATGGAAAGAAGGGACTGTGGAGAAAGAAGAGAGACATACAATTCTGTTTATTTTGACCTCCTATGACCTAAACCCCAAGTCAGGCAATTTTAAGAATTTTCTCCTTAAAAACTCCCTCTCTACCAAAGGTGTTGTCAGCTATTATGGGAAATTAAACTGCTAAATTTTAAAACTATTTTCTACATCACTAGAAATTATAAACAGAGGAGAATAACAGATATAAATCAAACTCACTGTGCTTCAGGATCCAATTCAGTTCATATATGCCCAACAAATGCCAGCAAATTTTCCAAACCAGAATTTAACTATCTGTGCTTGATGTGGGAGGGGAACATACATACTTAATAAAAATTTAAAATCCAGGCCTGAGGGCTCAACAAAATTCAGTTCCTGCCTACTGAATTTCTTATTGCCAATAATATACTGCATTGAAAATAGAAAGCTGGAGGAACTGGAATTTCTACTGAAATTAGATAGAAGGCTCTTACTCCATTTAATCAACTGATATGAAATGCTTGGCTCTGGTTGACCCCATGAAGGCCCTGTGTTTATTTGATTCTGCTGCCTCCTCCTAATGAAGAGGTCACGTGGAATGGACAAGGACTGTTGCGAGAGGCATCGTCGTGCGGTCGTTATTGTCTCTGGCCAGGAATTCTGAATACCTAAGCTCTAGTTACTGTTGAGCTAGTACCTAGTGTTGTCTCTAACTAGTTCTGAAATCATGGGTGACCTTTTAAGTCTGCCTCTTCTGGCATAAAGGAGGAGAATGGAAGATGCTCCCTGATATCTAGTCCAGCATTAGTGGTCTATGAGTAGCTCCCAGTTCACTCCACTGATCTGACTAGCTCCTGATGCAAAGGTAATGTAGCAGGGTGGTAGACACTTAAAGCTTCACCATACCTGATTCTCTGGATCCATTGCAGTTAGTTAAGTACTGTCATGTGACTTTTTCTGATCAATGGACTGTAAGTGTGATGTTACTCTGGGCCAACAAGTAGAAGAATAGTGTCAGTTTTCGATTGTTTCTGTTACCCTGCTATGACACTTATAGCTTAGTGCTGTGATAGCAGAGCCACAAGATGTAATAGATGGTGTCCATGAAGAGTGTTTCTCTAGAGGCCGTTGGATTTGCAAAGAACTTGGGAGGAGATGAACTAAACATGAATAACTGCAACACTGGAGCAAAAAATGAAATGTGAGTGAAATGATAGTTTGAACTTTGTTATTTAATTTAATTCATTGC
>CAUYON010010917.1:0-26778 GCA_963573935.1 Arctocebus calabarensis | reverse complement strand
TATATAGTGATCAAGAAAATGCCATGAAGGCTACCTGTAACAGTACGATGAAAACATTTCTGAATGTTTATGAATCATGCCCTATGATTGCACCAATGTACAGAATTATGATTCAATAAAATTATAAAAGAAAAAAAAAACTATGCTGCAAACGGATTTGCTGTTATTTGCGTATAGTCTTTCCATTTATAGGGCACAGCAGAGTAGATTTAGCATGCTTTTTAAAGGCCCTTGGAATTTCAGAATGGTTAATGAGCATTGGCTTCAACTTCAAGTTACCAGCTGCATTAGCTCCTAACAAGAGTTGAATTGTCCTTGGAAGTTTTAAAGCCAATCATTGATGTTGCCTTTCTTTCTAGGAAAGGCCTAGACAGCATCTTCTTCTAATGGAAGGCTGTTTCATCTACAATGAAAAATCTTATTTTTAGTGTTGCCACTTTTGCCAATGATCTTAGATCTTCTGGGTAATTTGCTGCATTTTTTGTATGAGCGTTTGCTACTTTATCTTGCATTTTTATGGTATAGAGGTAGCTTCTATCCTTAAACCTCATTAGTCAACCTCTTCTAGCTCAAAGTTGTTTTTAAAAGCTTCCTCACCTCTCTCAGCTCTAAAAAATAGAATTGAAGAGGCTTAGGGCCTTTCTCTAGATTAGACTTTGGCTTAAGGGAATGTTCTCGCTGGTTTGATCTATTCCAGGCCACTAAAAGTTTCTCCACATCAGCTTTTTTGTGTGTTATCGTTCATGTGTATGCTGGAGTAGCATTTTTAATTTCCTTGAAGGACTTTTTCTTTGCATTGACAACTTGGGTAATTGTTTGGTGCAAGAAGCTTAGCTTTTGTCTTATCTCGGCTTTCAACATGCCTTCCTCAGTAAGCTTCATCATTTCCAGCTCTTGATTTAAAGTGACAGATTTCTTTTACTTGAACCCTTATAGGCCAGTGTTAGGTTATTAATTGGCCTAATTTTATTATTTTTTTGTGTCTCGGGGAAGAGGAAGGTCTTAGAAGAAAGAGAGAGATGGGGGAAGGGCTGGTAGGTAGAGCAATCAGAACACACACCCCGTTTATCAGGTAAGTTCCCTGCTTCATATAGACACGGTTCATGATATCCTCAAACGATTACAATTAGTGACATCAAAGATCACTGATTACAGATCACCATAACAGATATGATAAAAATGAACAAGTTTGAGATATTGTGAGAATTACCAAAATGTGACACAGGGACTCAAAGTGAACACGGGCTGTTGGAAAAATGGCACTGATAGATTTCCTTGGTGCAGGGTTGCCACAAATCTTCAATTTGTGGAAAACATAGTATCTGCAAAGCACAATCATGTGAAGCATAATGATAATTTGCTACTTACAAATGGTAAAGCTTTTTATAAAACATTTGTACTGTTGAATTTTTTATAAAATATATGTACTGACTCCTAAAAACACAATGTATGCCTGTATTAAAGAATGAGTAGTAAAAATGTGCTAAAGTTTCCAGACTGGTTTTTAGTCAGTTTCATATTTCAAACATTATTATTACTTATGTAAAACATTTGTTATGTTTCTTAATTCTTACATGCAGGATACTATTAATACATTTTTGCCAGGACTTTTTACAGACTGTCCCCTGTCTGGTACTTTTGGCTTCATTAGAAACACCAGCCTCTTTCTAAACCTTTAGTGCCCAGATTTAAAAAGGATGTTTTAGAGATAGTGATTTCTTGTTTTAGTAAAGAACTTTTAAATTTTGTTCAGCTCATGCTTGTGGATCATAATTTATAATCCAAACACAAGAAGAGCAACAAAATCCTTTCCTTTGGTCAGGGTAAAGTATTGTCTAGAAGATTAGGATAAGTCACAGCAGAGGGCATTTGAAGGTGGATCAATCCTGGTTAGAGGTTATTTAATAAGAAATATTAAGATCCTTTAAAAAAATTAAACTAGGATAATACAGAGTATTTTGATGATGAAAATCTCTCTATAAGGTTCTGAAAGAACAGAAGGCTAGAAACCTCAGCTATCTTTTTGTCTCTGTGGTATTTTAGCTTGTGAGATAATGAAATTTGATTTTTATTATTACTAAGAAGAAAGCAATATTTTCTCTCATATGAATTCTTTTTTTCATATTTAAAATAGTCAATGTGGCACATATTAAAGAGCTGCCTATGCAGTCCCATTGCCTCTTGCCCCAGTCCCTGGAAGGTTTTGTGTGTGAGCCAGTCTTTGGATGATGGCTTGATGCCGGCTCTTACGTGGGACGTGCGCTGAGATGAAACCCCAGCCGATTTTGTGTGGTCCTCATTTATCACAACTTCTGAAAGCAGTTTTTTTAATCTGAGTTGTTGAGTTCCTGGCAAAGAAAGGCTCTAAATTTATGTGACTTAAGTGAATTCCTTAGAAGTTAATCTTAAGAATTTAATTTCTAAGCCCTTTATATTTTCTAATCTTGAATGACTTTGGGCTTTGTACACAAAGAAGAAGGAAAAAAAAATGTCCTCAGAGCAAAGGAGCAGGAGGCAAAGAGGACTGTTCAGATATTTGCCTATGTTTATTGCTTCAAACGGGGAAAGATCCAGGGCTCTGGATCAAATTAGCCACTATTATTTTATATAGCTTGATATGTGTGTTTGTGTATATTTGTGTGCGTGTGTGTGTGTATGTTTTAAAATCATTCCATTTACCCACTTACAAAAGGACTCACTGGCGACAATTTTTATTACTATAATTTTTTCCTTTGGTAAAAAAAGGATCATATTTATCTTCCTGAATCTACTGATACTTTGTAACTCAAATCTTTATTTTATTAATTTCTGATTCTGAAATTATCAGGAGAACGTTGGCAGGGCTCTTGGGTAATGTTATTTCTTCTTTCTCATGCCCTGTTTCTCTGACTTCTTGGATCCCACCACAGTAGCCCCCCCCCCCCCCGCAAATGTACACCTCCCTGAGGGGAGGAGCTTCTTTGGGAATCTTCTCTCACTTTGACTATATATGGGATCAAAGAGAACAAAGAAGACAGAGTAAGAGGGTGGAAGAATTCACTGTACCATGACTCTGCTGTGAAAGGAAAACAGGTGAACAGAGGCCTGAAAGCAGTTTAAACGTGTGATTGAGACTGCAGGCAATCTCATAAGAAGAAAGGCGAAGAAATTAAAAGTCCACATCTGTGAAATAGCAAGAAGACGGCTCTGACAACAGTGTGAAGAAGTTGTGATGACAAAGTACTGTGTGTGAGAACTAGGTCAATATGAAAAAGACAATATGGAAAAGATGATAACATTTTGAAAGATGGTAAAATACAGCTTTAGAATGCATACGGATTGTTTATAGCGTGAACTTGCCCAACGATGAGCCTACTAATCCAGGTTGAGATTCTGGATTATTACAGCTACAGAGTTGAAAAATGCATAGTTCCCAAATATTGGAAAGCCTATGATACCTGTTTAAGAGTTTTTCCTTAGGCAGTAAAACAAGCTTAAAAGCTAACTTCAATATGTGTTTTTTTTAAATAAATTCTTTTTTTTTTTTGAGACAGATTCTCAAGCTGTCACCCTGGTGAAATCACAGCTCACAGCAAACTCCAACTCTTGGGCTGAAGTGATCATCTTGCCTTGGTTTTTGGTAATTTTTTTGCGGTTTTTGGCCAGGGCCAGGTTTGAACCCACCACCTTCAGTATATGGGGCCAGCGCCTACTCCTTTCATCCACAGGTGCCACCCTCAATATGTGTTTTATTATTAAAATGTCATCCTAGAGAGGCCATCCCAGGCCTCTTTGTCCACCATTTTCACTCTGTTTTATTTTCTTCATAGACTTAGCATGATTTGAAACTTTAATATCTGTTTGGGTGGTGCCTATGGCTCAGAGGGTAGGGCGCTGGCCTCATATACCGAGGGTGGCAGGTTCAAACCCGGCCCTGCCCAAACTGCAACAACAACAACAACAAATAACCGGGCATTGTGGCAGGCACTTGTAGTCCCAGTTACTTGGGAAGCTGAGGCAGGAGAATTGCCTAAGCCCAGGAGTTGGAGGTTGCTATGAGCTGTGATGCCACAGCACTCTACTGAGGGTGATAAAGTGAGACTCTGTCTCTACAAAAAAAAAAAAAAATTGTGATGGAAAATTTTAAGCATGCAAAAGTAGAAAGAATATTCTAAAGAAGACCCTGTACCTACTTACCAATCTTGTAGCTTTGACAATTATTAACTCATGGCCAAACATGCTTCACCTAAATATCATTTTGTTCCTAAATATTCCAGCATGTATCTCTACAAGATAAAGGCCATTTGAAAAAGTGATCACAATATCATTATCACACACAAATGAATAATAATTCTGAAGAAAGCTGGATTTCCCTAATCCTTTATAAATAAACTCTTAAGAAACACTTAAGGGTTAAGGGAATGTATCGAGGGAGGCTAAGCCCCCAAGGATTAGCTACAGACAAATTCCCTGCCACCTCTAACTAGGTTTGAAGAAGCTGCTGAAATCTTTGGAGACCTGCTATTGGAGGAGAGTTCTGCTAGGCAGTATCTGTGGCCTTTGGCAAAGAAACAGCCACAGCCAACCCAGCAGGAACAGATAGCATGCTATAAACACATCTCCTTCTACTTTCTCATCCTTGGCAAGTCCTCTGCATGGACAAAACTCAATAGAAAATGAGAGGGAAGAGCACCCTGATATGGTTCATAGAAGTCAGCCACCCAGCCATATAGTAGGATGTAGAAGGATAGGAAATGGATTTGGAACTGCAACTCATTTGCACCTGGCATCACCAATACCTTTCTATAGTACCCATTTTCTTCTTAGGATTGCCTTTTGAAGGTTGCATTTACCCCACTGTACCCAACACCCTGATCTATCACTTTGGGCCTTACCTATCCCCCACATAATTAAAGAAAAGAAAATAATCTACTCTGTCAACAATGATAAGCCAGTGGGGTTAGAGATTTTGGTGAAGAAAGCTTTCCCCCCCTTTCCCTTCCAAAAGCATTCCTATTCTCAGCCAATATTGATGCTGTAATATAAAAGCTATATTTTAATACGCTAGTCTCAGACATTGATAAATCAAGACATAAAGAAGCTATTCTAACTGCCTTTCGAACTTGCTTTGCTTTGCTGTGTTCCAATTAAGTTTAAAATATTTAAAAGAGGAAAAGTAGTTCTGGTTCATTTAAGACAAGCCTCCAGTAAGAGGCAGTTTGGAGTTTGCTGTTGGGAGCTGGCAGGGGTTATAAAATCTGGAGTCTAGTTAAATAAATCCTTTTACTATTAACTCCCTACTAAGACAGGAGGGAGAAAGCAGAATGGTTAGCCTTAGCAAAAACAGAGAATAGGAGTTACTTACAGTTAATACTTGGTTACCCAGGCAACCATTCCCCGCCTGCAAGAAAGCCATCCTGGAGTCTTGATTACATGGAAGAAAAAGACTTAGGGTCTTTTTTACAACATCTTTTTCTTCTGGCCTTTCCTTTTTATTTGTGGGGACCAAGACGTAGGCATATGGAACAAAACATATAGGGAAAGCCTATTCAGGAAAGCCCTGAAGTAGGTGCTGCTGAGGGAGGGGCAGTGGTCGAGGGAGGAGGGCTGCCTTCTCCTTGATGTCTTCCCCTGAAGCTGAGAAGAGGATTACCAAAAGGGTAGGAGCCTCTTGAGGCTTTCCAAACAGTAGAACCCACCCGCTGCTCCTGTTCTTCACAGGCTACAAGATCTTAGGGCTCCAATTCATCTTTATTCTAGAAGAAAACAAGAGCTGGAAGCACAACATTTTCAGAATGTAGAGGGATCTTCCAAATGGCATAGTCCAGCAGTATGTAACCGGAAGAGTAAAGGACTTGTCAAGGGTCACCCATGTAAGGATGGTGTGTGAGTGATGAGTATTGCTGGATTTCAGCCATTCTAACATACCAGTGATCAGAATGTGTCTTATGGACAGTTGATGTAATGAAGACATACTGGGTTGCAGTTTACTTGGTAATAATTTTTTACCTCTCATAGTGGCACATAAAATAATGGGGCATCATAAAATCAGTGATCCTTAGATGCTTCGAAATAGAGTAAACAGTGACAGAATAATGTAAAGGTGCACCCTTTAAATCTTGCTTATCGTTATGTTTGGCTTATTTATTCATGTCTTATGGAGATTAGTTATCTAATTTAAATTATTATCAGATTTATTTTGGTAGAAAAATTCAGTCAAGTAAAGGGCAGTGTTATTTTCCTTCAGATGTAAGCTCTTCATTTTTTAAGTCTGTCTGTCCTGCTTAAATGGTTGTACTACACACACACGTGGATTCATGGGCACATGTGAACTGCAGGGTCCTGTTACTAACTCACTATAGCAATCGCCTTCCTGCATCTAGCTGACTAAGACTGGATGTCAGGGTTTGGTGGTGTGATTAGGTCATGGGAGAGTTCTTGTAGGAATGTGGGTTGGGAGTGGGAGACAAAAGCTAGAATCAGGAGATAGATCCCATCTGTTCTAACTGTTCTAAGAGAGGTGGCCCTCCATGGCTCACAGATCAGTTTCCTCCTTTTTTCTTCTTGCTTTAAAAAAAAAAATCTGTATATTCCCCTCCTCTTTTCTTCCTTTTCTCTTCTCCTCTTAAGGGTCAAAATGCCAAACAGATTGTGTTGATTTGATAAAGACGGGTTAATCACCCTAACTCAATTTAATGGCTCTTAAGACTCTGTGATCACATTTCTTTCTTTCAATAAATAAAACAAAGCTGTTCCACAAAAAAATTCAAGTTCGTCATAAAGAATATTTGCAAAAGGACTCTAATCCTATTGTCCAGAACTAACTAACCAACGTCCTTGACTGTCTTCCGCCATGAGCCTGACATGTGCTTCTTTCTACTAGACGGAGACAACTCAGGCTCTGCTTTTCAAAAGGTGTTCGATCTGGTTTTCTCTGCCCCCAGAACATGGCTGGGAGTCGGAGGGCTCAGCCAAGGTGGGTGCAGTTCTTAGTCTGGACTATCACTTCTGAGTGATAACACGTCCACTCGATTGAGGGGGTCACTTTCATCCTCTGAAGGGTTCCCATGTGCTTCTGATCTTCCCACAATTCACTTGGTAGCCCAGAGGCATCCCTTTTTGCCAGAAAACTGCTTGTTCTTCCCAGCTACCTTCTGCAGCTCCCTGGAGGAGAGAAAAAGAGCTGATTCCACTGTATTTACCTGTCTCCAGATTTATTATTGATGTGAGGATTCAGGATTTTGCAGCTCCCCAGTGTAACTTTTGAGGAGTATATGAGTGTGTGTGTAGGACGCCCAGATTTCCTTCCACAGGGCACTCTGCTCCTTCTCCAAGATCTTCTGTTTCTCTCCTCATCTGTTTTTTTCTGGGGTAATACCTGGGGTACGGCCTTTCCTTTGTTTTCTATCTGTTGATGAATTTTTACTAGTTTTTGTTTCTTTTGTTAAACTTGGATAGAAGGACCTGACCCGAGCCAGTTGTTTTTTGATTCCCCACGCCTGCATGTTCCATTGGCAGGTTTCTGTGCCCAGTTTGGTGTGAATTTGGAAAACAATATTGATCATTCTTCTTCATCCTTCTTCCTTTAACCAGGACCTATAAGTTTCTGAGAGTGTATTTTTTTTTGGCTGGGGTTTTGTCTAAGTAAGTGAATATATACTACCTCTCCTTTTCTGTCATTAGATTAGTGTTTTTTCTGAAAGAAATGTGTGTTAATAGTCTTTAAAATACCATTTTCTAGTTTGCTCAAGCCTAGGCAATGCTTTTCTAAAACCCCTCTATTAAGTACGTTCTTTTACATTCCCTTAGACTATTTATTCTTTAGTTTTGCTTTCCTACTGTGGAAGTAAAGTCAATTTTCAGAATCATCTTTTATTTGCAAAAATAACGAAGAAGTATGCTTTAGTTTCTGAAGCATATTTTATTGCAATTTATCCTTCAGGGAGGCATCCAGGATTTGGATCATTTTGCTTAAATTTTAGAATGCTGTAATTTAATAAAAAGCAAGTCTTCTCTATCTTTGGTCTATTTGCCATTTAAATAACATTAACTCTTATGAAAAACAGCGTAAAGCTCAATGGCTGTGCCCATACACAGTTCGAGGGTGGGGGAAGACTGTGGCAAAACGATGGTAAATCTGATTTACTAAATGAGGATTATGTTAAGGAGCTACAAAAAATTTGAAAACTACCAGAAAACCTTTTTTAAAGGTCACTATTCAATCTCATCCACTTTTGTTTCTCCTAGAGATTTAAATGGTTTTCTATTCTCGTGTATTCATTCTGGCATATTTGACAACTATATTAAAATTGTGTTATAAACTTTTGTGTAACTGCTTCAACGATGTCATGTGTTTAAAGTTGGTGGTGGAGTTTCTCTAAAAGCTCTGCCTGTGTTTTTTTTTCCTTCCCATTATTCTATGTAACCATTAATTATGTCATCTTTAAAAATAGATGCTGGTGGCTAAAATCAGCATATGCTCTGACACTGTTTCCTTTCTATTAATTTTCTGTGCTCACAAGTACTTTATCTTGCATCTTACTATCAAACAGTGACTAAAACACTTAACTTAGAGAAGTAATTTTAGACAAGAGGACACATATGTAGATCAGATCCATTATCATTAGGTCACCAAAAATGACTTGAATAGTACCCAGGCGAGCTGAAAGCAAAGCGTTCACTTTCCTTTACATGGCCTGCTCCAGATAGATAAGAAGCTGCAGCCATGCACTTGTGAACTTTCTACTCTTACCAAACTTGAATGCAAGAAAGCAGCCATTAGCATTGTTTCCATATGGCTCTTTGCACTCTGGACTACGCTTTTACAGCATGGCTGGGGACCAAGAGGATGTGTTTGGAGGGTTTTGTTTGCTGTCCCTCTAGCTCAGGATAAGGTCCTTTAAGAGATGGTGACAATAACACAGAAAGAGAGACAGAAGGGAGAGCAATTCATTGTTTATTGAAAAGAGCAGCAGAGTATGAGGTCTGACATTTAAGTTCATGAACTTCCCACTGTATGGTTAGGTTGGCAGCACTGTGCAGCTTGGTAAGGGTTCATAACCTGGGTATTTCAGTGTCTCGCAGCTGTGTTCATGTTGATGGGTGGCAGCGTCTTGCTGAGTGGTGATTTTTATTGTTGCTGGTGTTTCTTTGTGCCATTGTGAGAATGTCAGAGCTTGAATTAGAGCAATGAACAAACCTTCGTAAATTTCTTGTTAAACTTGGCAAGAGGGGAAGTGAAATCAGGAACAAGTTACTCTGATTTTATGGGGATAATGCCATGAAGAAAATGGTGTACAAATATATTAGACATTTTCTGCTGCGAGAGAAAATATAATTGATGAAGAAAGATCAGGGCAGCAGGTCAATAGCAGAACTGATGAAAACATAGCAAAAATTCATTGAATTGTGAATTGGGTGTCAAAATTAGCTGACTGTCAGAAGCAGAGCAGATAAAGGAAATATTGAAAGGAGGACATTTTAATGACATTCAGAATATCAAGGGTAATTTGACAACAGCTCTGATGGCTGTTCCAGAAAAAGTGTTCCAAAGTTGCTTTGAAGTGTGGATGAGGTGCTGAGATGGGTGCATAGCTTCCTAAGGGAAGTCCTTTGAAGGTGATCATAGTGATATTCAGCAACGAGGTGTGTAGCACGTTTCCTAGGATGAGTTTGGAAGCTTAATTGTCAGAACTTGTGTATTCAGCCTTTTTTTTTGTATGAGTGGTGCTATGGTCCGAATATTAGTAGGTGCCCTTGAAATTCTTGTATTAGCATCTAATACCCAATATAATAGTATTAAGAGGTGCTCGTTCTCGGAAGTGATTAAGTCATGAAGACTCCACCCTGACAAATGGGATTAGTGTCCTTCTTTGATGCCATTTATTTTGCTTATTTTAACTTCTTGATTCTTCTTTTCCATGAATTCTGGATTATGGTGTACAGGTTACTCAGCATTTTGTCTCTTATCATGGCTGCTGTCTTGAGCCTTACCCTACACCTCTGCTATAGAGATCAGTCATGTGGAGGAAGAGCCAGAGTCAGCCCATGTCCCTTCTGTGGACTTAAGGGGAGGAGAGTGTTTGTGTGCCCCAGGATACAGAGTTCATAGCTCCAAGGCCTGGACTTGAGCTGACTCTTTGTTGTCCCTTTACTAAGAAAGAAACTGACCTTGAATGAGACTCTCTATGCCTCTTCTCTGAGCATGCTTTCTTTTTCACATCTTGGTTTGTTACTTGGTTGTTAAGCTCCAAGGTTGAACTGTGGAGGGGGACAGAGAAGTGGAGGACCACTCAGGAACAGGTAAATCAGGCTCATTTTCTCTCAACACAGGCCAGAATCCCGATCTGCCCCAGTGTTACCCCATGACTGCAAGAGAGATGGTGGACTGGTGCTGGGGCTGCTGTTCTGCCCCTGTGGTGAGAGGGCAAGTGCAGCTCTGCATGGTGCAGAGGCCACAGCTCCCAGGCACACCTCCAGCTTCTCGGCTCATGCGCCTCCCTCCTTCATGCTGGCTGTTCTTTCTCTTCCACACTTCTTCGCTGCCAACCTCTTTCTCCCCTCGTAGTCTTTCTATTAGGTCTTCAGATCCACAGACTTTTCTGGCTTCTTTTGTGTCTTCTCTAAAGTTGAGCTAAGGAAGGAATTCAATACACCTTTAATGTTTACATATAACAATCATTATGTGATCAAATATGTCATAGAAGTCCCAAAGTATGTGGGCCTGTTCATGATTTTGTCAGTGAAGGTGAAGAATCATACTTTTTCTCAGAATTTCCTCTTATGACATGGTAATCCTATAAACATTGGCAGCCCCTGCTAGAGTTAGCCACAACTTGGGTCAATGGGTACTTGGGGCTCTTGTGCATCAGTGAGTCTCCTGGAGGGTCTCAGTTCCCTGTTTCCTCCCCCCTTCTCCTGTGCTAAGCCACACCTGCAGCCTTCAGTTGTTTCCCATGTTATTCCATGTCTAGAGGTCCCTGATTTTCTGCCATGAGCATAGATCCCTCTAGTCATTAAATTAAAATGAATGTAAGGACAGGACTAATTTCACCGTCTTACTCTACTTTTATAAGTAATGTTGACGTACGCTTTTGGTGTTTTGCATGCCTATTTTATAAACATTATGTTTATTGAATGGAATTTTGAGGTCTCTACATGGCAAAACTTGTGAAGAAAAGTTTATGAACTAAATTTGCCTTTAAGGTCCAATTAACTTTTTTCTGCTTTTTTCCTTTTGCTTCCTACGTGGTTTAATATGGCTCATCATACCAAATATCTGCTCAGTCCACTTAGTAACTTAGCTCTTTTCAACTCACAGCTGGAGTTATCTCCCTTTGACCTTTCTCATAAATTAGTTCAACGAAGTAACCATTTTGGAAGATGCTTTATTTTAAATGATTGATGGCAGTTAAGTTATGTAGGATGAATCGAAGAAAGAACTGCATCCCATTTCCAGAAAGTACATTTCTCCAACCAACAGAGCTGTGATTTTTAGAGAGTACAAAAGCACCAGAATTGCCACGCTGAGTTAGAACAGACCAACTGGATGTATCTTGCTCAGTGCTACATCTGTGACAAGGACACAGGTGGCACTTTGCAGGTAAGTGGGGGGTGGGTACGCCCTGCCGACCAAATAAACAGCTCTAATTTCTACTCAATTAAATGTAGGAACCATTGTCCTAGATTATAGCTAAGTCCTTTTGGAACCTGCTTATATTTATTTTCAAGTCTGTACCAATTGTCAGAATAGTTTCATGTTGGCCACCTGCTGTGTAAAGTAACACTGCCTTTTATTTATTCCAAAACCGCCTTCTTCAGGATTCAAGGGATGCTTCTAATTCTAATATTCCTGAATTGGGAGAATGAGCAGAGTCTTATTTTTGTAACCCCTACGCCTGATGACTTTTATAATATTTTATACGTCTTTAAATCAACATCAACCTTCATTTTTTTCTAGAGTGTTTAGTTCAAAAACTAATAGAACAAAGAAAAAACTGTATTCATTTAAATTTTTTCTTTTGCAAGTTTTATTCAAAGTCTAGTAGTGCACTCATAGTATATGATCTGAAATTAGTTTTCTTAAAAAAAGATTTAGTCCATGGGGTTGGAAAAGGAATCATCAAAATGAATTGATAACTAAGAAATTTTTGTTTTTCTATAGGGTAGATGAATAGTAAAACTAAATTCAACAGAGATGCACTGAAAATATACAATATGCAAGTTGCTTTTCAAGTCACAGTGAGTATAGGTTAATGAAGTACAGTTTCTTCCCTTCCTAAAGGTGTGTTTAAGGATACAGGAAGGGTGGGTCCCTTTACTCTGAAAAAGGGGGGCTAGGACAGGCTTATGTAGAAGAGACACCTGGGAAGGAAGAGTGGGAGTTTATAATGGATGGGATGGGGGAAGAACATCCCATACAAAGCTTGGAACTTAAAACAGCACATGGTGTTTTAAGCTACAAAATACTTAGGAATAGATGGAGCATAAGGTGCTGGGATGGAAGCAGCAAGAAGCAGCTAAGCAGAGCTGCAGGTGGGGAACAGGAACTGCATCTTGAGAGAGCTAGGCACGTTTTTTATATTTCTGCTCAAGTTCCAGGGAACTTTGTAAAACTGGAAAGGCGCACTGTCAGAATGAGGGCTTCCTGCTGACTCTTGATCCTATTTCTGGAGCCATGCTGCCCTCAAGGTGGCTTTCAGCAGAGGTGACTGGGCCGCCTTCTGATCTTTTTATTTATTTATTTATTTATTATTTTTTTTTTTATTGCTGGGGATTCATTCAACAATGAATGACTTGAGGGTGAACCAGGTACATTGATTGCTTTTGTTAGATAAGGACCCTCTTATAATTGTGTCCCACCCCCAAAAGGTGTACTATACCCCTCGTCCCCCCACCCCCTCCATCCTTCCCTTTCTCAGCTCTCCCCATCATGTACTAGGAACTTAATTGTCCTCATATTAGAATTGAGTACATGGGATTCTTGTTTCTCCATTCTTGTGATGCTTTAAGAATAATGTGTTCCAAATCCATCGAGGTTAATACAAAAGATGTAAAGTCTCCATCTTTTTCAGTGGCTGCACAGTATTCCATGGTATACAACAACAACAACAAAAATAAACAAGTGGGACTTACTGAAACTGAAAAGCTTCTGTATAGCTAAGGTGACAGCCAAAGCAAGCAGACAAACTACACATTGGGAAAGGATATTTGCATATTTTGATACAGACAAAAGCTAGGATCTACAGAGAACTCAAATTAATAAACATAAAAAGAACTGCCTTCTGATCTTTATCATCCATGGTCCCCAGTTGCCTACACGTGGATTTCTCCTCACTTGGCTTCCCCTGTGTGACTGACTCACCTTGAACACAAAGTCAAGGCCTTGTGTGTGTGTGTGTTTGTATTGGTTGTACTTCACTGTTAAATCAGTTGTGTTTTGCAAACTTAAAAAATGTTAGTATTTGATGTTTGTGTGCAGACAATTCATAATTTTGCCATTTCTTATTGAGTTCAAATTACATTTATGAAAATCAACTTTTTTCCAGAAGCTGTGCTAGGTGCTAATAACATGAAATGAATTAAGCCCTTCTGATGAAGGGCTTAGAAGTAGTAGAAGTAGACTGTAGTAGAATTAGATTGAGAAGTCTGATGCCTTTTCAGGTTCCTAGTCACCAACTTCAGCTTGCCTTTCAGTCCTCTGTTTCCCAATGAACTTCTTCTTCCACATCCCACAGTGACTCTTTTAAGTCACCACTTTCCCTGCCTCCCCATTCTCAACACATGACTTTCTACTCCACAAAGAAAATGGAAGATATCTGACCAGAGCCCTGACATCTACCTAAACCTTGAAACCAGCCTACAGCCAAACTTACCAGGTATCCTTCCTATCAAGCCTCCATCTTTGGTCTGCTTTTGATCTTCTACATTCTTACACTCCCCATGCTATCATGCTTTTAGAAATTGAATTTTTCTCTCCTTTATGATATTTTTGATGGCCAGGGACACCAAGATTGGATTTGCACTAGTTTTGCGTGGCACATGCCTGAGCTGTAACTTCTTACCTTCAAAAGTGCTTCTGATGGTGGTAAAATAGCCTCTCCCATGGACTATAAATAAAATGAGGCTCACACTTCATTAATGAGTACTTCCTCTCAATGTCACAAGTCATCCAGATGCTAAAGATACAGTATTTCACAGCAGGTTGTGCAACCATTTATGTAATATACTCTTTAAGTGGGTTATGGTCTTGTGATTAATGTGGCCTGATATTCACACTGAGTAAATGGGAAGGGTGTTAAATGCCTCAAGAAACTCAAGAGCTGTAAGAAGATTTTTGTGATTCATGCAAATAAGATCAACTAATTTGTTATTTTACAAATGAAACGCTTATAATTTAATTTTGATTGATAAATGGATCCAAACTGTTTAGAACATAAGTAGCGTACAGCAGTTGAACTCTAGTTCTATGATACATGTCTGAAAATTAATTTTATCCATGGTTTCCTTTTTCGGTAAATTTCTTTGTGGGTCTTTTAATGATTTTCTCCAAATGTCATCAGATATGCCTCCAATTTAAAGAAATAATCTCTTTATCATAATACCTGAGCTCAAAAGAGCTCAACACACATTTGCAAAGGAAAAAAGCCACCTAAGGACACTTGGGACTGATTTTCCCTTGGGATCAATTATTGATTGCTGTGGAGTTCGAATCGTGAGATAAACTGAAGAGAGATTAGCTAGTACGCTGATCCTCATGCAATTTACAATCTGGCTCCAATGTCTTTAAAGCAGAAGGAAGCTGTTAATTAGGTTGGTAAACTATTTTCTTTGTCCTAGGTGCTCAATCATATTGGGATTTTAGGGTAAACCATATCCAGAGCTGCCTTCTTGCTTTGCTGTCTTCACCCTCTCTGCTTCACCTTCTGTCCTCATTGTCTTGCTACTTTTGTCTGTCATCACCACCACCACCACCATCGTCCTCTTCGTTACAATTTGGATTTCTACTTTGTGCCAAGAGCTTTACCTGCATTGTTGCTTACCTTTAGGCCAGCCCCTGTGAGGTATTAATTTGCAGATAAGGAAAGGGGGATTCATAGAAGGTAATGAACCTGTAAGTAGCTCAATGATTGGTAAAAACCCTCATGGGAATTTAGGCCTAAAGGACTTAAAATATCAACTCTATCCCCTTCTCCCACCTCTGTGTGTCCTGCCAGTCTTTCCTGTACTTTCTATGCTTTCTTCCTTTATTCCCTAAGGTGACAGGCAGTGGAAGAGAGATAGCAGTTTCCCTCTTTTCAAGATTAAAAATAAATGTGAAAATTCAACAATTAGCAAGTGAGGAATAGTAAGTAATTTTAACGTGGCCTAGGAGCATCTAATGTTAAAATTGTTTTGATCTGCAGAATTAAAAGGCTTTGGAATGCAAAAGAGAAGCCTGTAAAACTTCAGAATGTAGACGTGTAGCATCCAGCTTTCTGAAGACCTCTCAGGGTACATGATATCCCCCCTTTAGGTTGTGTTCCATAAACAAAAGGAAGCAGCTTTCCCCCCATGTGTTTCCCAGGTCTTTATATCATACTGAAGAGTCTTTTGCCTGAGATTCTCTGTAAATACAAATGGTCACCTTTTGATAAGTCTGTGCATTTCTTAAAAGCCCAATAGAAACCCAGGAACTCAGCCTCAAAACCTATGTGATGATGCTGCTGAGGGAGGGAAGAAGTTGCGATGTGACTGAACATCTTCTGAAGACCGCCTGATGTGTTTCCTGTTGAAAATGTTGCTGATAATGCCCTTAGTTCGATGTGGCTTTTCATAATTACTCATAATTGGAATTTTTCTTTCTTTTTTTTTTCTTATGAAACAAACAGAGCTTTGAAAGAAAGAAGAGATACTTAGATAAGAGGTAGAAGAGACCTTAGAAGGTCCATAGAAAAGATAAGTTTCTTTTTACTTGCAGGTGGGAGATTTGATGGAAGTGGTTGATCCTTGGACTCAGAGGCAGTAAGAACCCTTGTGTAGTTGGGTTTATTGTAGGGGTGTATAGGTTGTGATTTTCTCAAGGGAGGCCATGACTGGAGAAGGATCTGGAATAGCTTAGCCTCTGAGAACTAAAATAGATGACACTCTACCCCAAGAAAGACTGATAGACCCTCAGAATATACAGGGTATTCCAAAAGTCATCACTCATAGGGAAAATGGGAAATTGTGCTTAAATTTATCTTGATTTACAGAATTTTACAAAATATTTACAAAATATTTTCTAGGTGTCATCCACCTCTTTGTAAAATGTTGTAATGAATATTTTGTAAATAAAGGTACATTTGGCCACAATTTCCCATTTTCCTTTTGTGTGGTGACTTTGGGGACATCCTGTAAGGTCCTCATTGCTGTTCTAAGGAGACCTGACCTCCCCCAAAGTCCTTGTGCACTAAGGAGCTAGGTGGCCATGCACTTAGTCATGCCAGCATATGTTACTCCCCAAGGAAAGAAAAGTGCTTCATTTTTGATAAAAATTGATATTAATCATAATGTATAGTATATATCAACTTGGAAAAAAAATGCAGCACTCTATTAAAACAGCATTTCCTAATGCCAGCCTGCTCAGACTCACGGTGATGCTGACCTTGTTTTTGAGGCAAGGCCGACCTACTTCAGACATGAGTATGTATCAACAGTAACATCTGGAGGTTAATTCTGGACTTTATGAAACCAGCCAAAGGGTCAAGGAGAAAGGATTGGGCACGCACTATACACCCTACATTCCCTGGACAGCAAGGATAGAGGAGGTTAGGGACAGGCCTGGGAGAGGGTTGCTTCTGAATCTGGCATCACCACTTTCAGTGGTGTGTTTTGGATCTGAGTTTCACATCTTTCTGTTTTCGTTAGTTGCCCCACTTACAAAATGGGAATAAAAATACTTATTATCTATTAGAGCTGTTGTTAAATGAAATAGATGGAGTGCTTAGTCTAGTACCTGGAATACCAACACTGGACACGAAAGCGCCAGTGGAGCTGTGAGTTGTATTTCTGATTCTTTCTCACTAAGACCTCAGTTCGCTTGTCTTCTGTTCTGGTCTTCTAGTGACTTCAAGCCTTTGCTGAGCATTCCTGTAAGTCCACGTACTCCTGTTCCACTGTGTGAGCATACTCCCCGGTTTCAGTGTTTGCATAGTCCCTACTATTGCAAAGCCCTCAATGCCAAGTACCAATTATTTAGAAATTGTTTTTTTTTATCATCTGACCCCACCATTCGATGTCTGTCTTCTTTTTTATTTAACTGAAGCAATAAGAGATTATTTATTTATAAAACAAATTTTCTTGCGTGTACTTAAAGTATACTACATGAGTTAAAGGATATGTGTCAATAGTAAAAAGGTTGGTACGGTGAAACAGATTTATGTATTCATCATCTCACATAATTACCCATTTTACTTATTTATATGGCAAGAGCAGCTCATATACTAATTTATCTTCAATCCCATATAAGGTATAATTTTAGTACCTTAAGTCTTTATGTTGTATGTCATATCTCTAGATTTGTTCATCCTGTATATCTGCTATTTTGTGTCCTCTTATATACACCTCTCCCTTACCTTGTAACTGCTCTTTTGTTCTTTATCTCAATAGATGTAATTTTTTTTTTTTTTTTTTAAGATTCCACATGTAAGTGAGATCCTGAAATTTTTCTCTCTCTGTTGGGCTTATTAAACTTGGCATAATGTCCCTCAAGGTTATCCATGTTGTGCACATGGCTAGGTCTGATTCTTTTTTAGAGCTGAAAAATATGTACTGTAAATACATACTGCAGTTTGTCTATTTGTCCATTGATTGACACTTAGGTTGTTTCCCTATCTTGGCTACCGTGAACAAGGCTGTAGTGAACATGGGAGTGCAGATACCTTTACAAGGTGGTGAATTTGTTTCCTTTAGGATTCCTTTGTTATATGATAGCTCTATTTTGTTTTTATTTGGGGTTAATATGAGGGTACATACAATTAGGTTACATTATTTGCATTTGTAAAGTAAAGTCCAAAGTCTGAGATGAAGTTGAGTCTTTCACCCAGGAAGTGTGCCATATAACCCCTACATTGTAGCTGAGAGATGGGAACTTACCTAATTCCCTATCCCCTTCCCTTCTTGAATTTAATTGTGTTTTTCTCTCATTTGTGCTTGTTCTTGTTGATCTACTATTTTCAGATCAGTACTGAGTACATGAGATACTTGCTTTTCCATTCTTGAGAAGCTCTATTTTTAATTTCTTTAGAAACCTCCATAGTGATTTCCATAATGGCTGTACCAATTTACATTCCCACCAATAGTGTACAAGAGTTTCCTTTTCTCCACACTGTCATCAACATTTGTTACCTTTCAATTTGTTAATAGCTATCCTAATAATTAGGAGGTTGTATCTCATAGAGATTTTGATTTGCATTTCCCTGCTGATTAAAGCTGTTGAACACCTTTTCATATGCCTGTTGGCTATTTTTATGCCTTCTTTGGAGAAATGTCTATTTAGATCTTTTGCTCATATTTTAATTGGGTTATTTGTTTTCCCACTATTGAATTATGTGAATTCATTATAAATTTTGGATATTAACTCCTTATCAGATATCTGATTTGCAAACATTTTTTTTCCCAGTCTGTAGGCTGTCATTTAATTTTGCTAATTGTTTCCTTTGCTGTGCAGGAGGTTTTTAGTTTGATGTAGTGACATTTACTTTGCTTTTGTGTCCTAAACTTTTGATGTTATATCCAAAAAATCATTTTAAAAGCCAGCATGCTAGAGCTTTTCCCCTATGTTTCCTTCTAGAAGTTTTATATTTTCTGGTCTTATTTTAGGTCTTTTACTCATTTTTATTTTTGTGTGTGGTGTAAGATAAGGGATTGGTTTCATTCTCTTGCATGTGAGAATGAAAATTTCCCAGAACCATTTATCAAAAAGACCCTCCTTTGCTTATTGAGTCCTCTTGGTGCCCTTGTTAAAAAATTAGTATGCTGCTTTTCCATTGTCATTTGTTTTCACAAATTAGCACAAAGGAGAATAAACCAGAATGGGAATGGTGGGGAATGAGGAAATAAGATGAACAAGAGACATACACGAGAGTCAAAGGTAGGATCAGGAGGACTGGAGCAGCTAAGACTGCAGCCAGCACTGAGCTGTGGTTCTAGCTTTATTTATATAGTATCTTAAACAAGGCTACTAAATGACCTAAATCTTGGTACTTGGAGTAAAGACTAACTTGAAGGAGGAAAAGCTACACATGCTTGCTGGCAAGATAAAAAGGAGAGTATGCAGGGGCTACGTGACTTCTGGCAGAGTAGAAAAGAATGTTTGTTGTTAAAGGAGGAGAAGCAGCTGGGGGACATTCCTTAAACATCTTCTAGGTTGTGGGGGCCCTGACGCCTCACAGCCCATCCTCCACAATTTGTCTCAATTTATCTTTTAATGTCTCTTTTGATTTCTTCTTTTATCCATTACTTATTCAGGAGCATGTTGTTTAAGTTCCACATATTTGCAAATTTTCTAAGATTCTGCCTTTTATTATTATTATTATTCTTTGAGACTTTTGTTTTATTTTGTTCTGTTCTGTTTTGTGTTTTCGAGACAGGGTCTTGCTCTATCACCTGGGGCTGGCATGCAGTGGTATCATCACAGCTCACAGCAACTTCCAACTCCTAGGGTCAAGTGATCCTCCTGCTTCAGCCTCCTGAGGCGCTGGGACTATAGGCGTGCACCCCATACCTGACTGATTTTTTTATTTTTTGTACAGATGGTGTCTCACTCAGGCTAGTCTCAAACTCCTGGCCTTAAACCATCCTCCTGCCTCAGCCTCCCATCTGCCTATTACTAATTTCTAGTTTTACACCACTGTGGTCTGAAACAATGCTATATATGATTTCAGTCTTTTTAAGTTTGTTAATCCTTGTTTTGTTGCCTAACATGTAGTCTGTCTGGGAGACTGTTCCATGTATGCTGCAGAAAAATATGTATGTACTCTGCTGCTGTTGGGTTTTGTTAGGTCTATTTGGTCAAAAGGGCTGTTCAAGTCCAATATTTCCCTTATGAATTTTCTGTCTAGTTGATCTACCTGTTGTTGAAAGTGGATATTGAAGTTCCATAAATATATAGTTAAGTGATACTGATGAATTGTTCCCTAAACTCCTTTAGTAGAAAGTTGCTTCCTAACTGGTAGGTTTGACTGGAAAGAACAAGAGCAAGGGATATTTGAGTTGACTCCTCTATCACATCTCTTAAATGGCTGTGACAGAGGAGCCATATGTATTCCTTGCGGATTATTTTATCCCTGGTGTGGGGAAAGCAAGGGCTTTTCAAACTTTATTGTACATACGAATCACTTGGAGAATCTTGTTAAAATGCAGATTATGACGTAGTGAGTGTGGCGTGGTACCTGAGATTCTGTATCTCCAATAAGTTTCCAGCTGAGGCAGGTCCATGGACCATACTTCCAGTAGCAAGAGGACGGGCCACACTAATGGACTGAGGAACTGAGTTCTGAGAGGGGCAATAATAGACACATTATCTCTTGGAACAACAGATCTTTCTGTGCTCCTCTATACAAATTTTTATTTACTTAACCATTTTTAAAGCTGCAATTAGAGGCAACAATAGCATGCACATCTTTGCTACTCTTTCCTTGCTGATACTCTTACTCTGAGTAAACAATATAAAAATGTATGTTAAATCTTGATAAACAAGTGTATAAGGATTCAGGAATTACAAATAAAAGCCCAAAACAGTAAAATTGGTTAATTCTGTATTAGTTAACTCTGAAGAACTTCTAAAAAGAGGTGTTTTGAACCCAGCTTGAAAGATATATGAATTAGAAGGAATTAGAACTTTTCTTAGTTAGGGCACTTGTAAGGTGTTGAAGGTGGAATTAACCCCTAGGGACAGCTGAAAAAAGGACGGCAGGGTATGGGAGGGGATGTGTCCAAAGCAGAGACGAAGAGAAAACTGCAGGTCATTTGTAGTTAACAGAAGAGCAGAGAGCGTTCTGAGAGAGTTTAACAATATGTCAGGAAATAACACCTTCCAAAGTAAACTTGACCTTCCCATTTTCTGTTGGTGAGACCTGTCAGAGAACCATCTTACTCTCTGCACTTCCCAGGACATGTTTACCTTTAGCTTTTCCTGGTGCGGTAGTGGGAGGAGGACCTTCAGACTTAATGGAAAACACTGAGTGAGTCTCTTTGAGGATTTCTGTGGCTACCCAACTTTCATTCATTGGTCCATTCATTTGTATGCTGAATAATGTTGAATTAAGTGCCTTCTATATTGAACTTAATGCTAAAACTATGCTGATTGCCTGTTTGCAATTAAATAGCAAAAATAATAATAGCCTACACACAAATACCATCTAACTTAGAGAGAGATGCTTTCCTAAGGCCTGCTAAAGACCTTCTTATATTGCAGTTGAACAATGGTAATAGGTGCTTAGTTTCTATTTCACTTTAATTTCCTCAAGCAATCCCTTTTTGTAGGAGACCCCCTTTTTTTTTTTGAGTTGAAGAATGGCCAGTGTCCCTCTTTTAGTTCATGGAAGGTCCCCTAAAGTGTTGTGGAACTACAGAGGTAGGGTGGTATAGACAGTTATTGAAAAAGGAGCGACACCCAAATTATAATGGGATTTTTGAATAAATGGAAGAAAACAGAAGGAATATATTTGAAAGGGAAGAGATTAATAGCCCTAGTTATGTTCTACTAGAACTCTACTTCTCTTTGGTGAAATATCTGGAATATCAAACTAAAATATTCAGTTCTAATCCTGCAGAGAAAGGGATTTCAAGAAGATGTATGTCTGATCATTATATCCTTAGAATTCTCAGCTTGCACTCTTGAAAGTTGGAATTCATTCTTCCTCTCTCCTCTCTGGTCCCTGGATTTCTCTGTCTCCCTGTTCTTCTGCCTCCTTGAGCCATGAGCCCCTTAACTCTTTTTCTCTGAGGCTCACTTTTGTGCTGGAGAACAGTTGTGAGTCTCCTTAAGCCATGGCTCTGGGAACCACACTGTGTGCAAGGATTTCCCCTAAGAGAACACAGAGTCCCAAAATTGTCTCCTGCACTGTCTTCAATGGCAGAGTCACCCTCACCCTCCATGTTATGGGTTATGTTTCCTAAGGGTCTATGAACCTTTTCTGCACCATTCTGGTCATTCTGAAAGGTAAAACATAATTAAGGGAGGCTTGATATCCTTCAAGATTTATTTATTACTCACAGTTAAAAAATAATTAAAATAGAATAGATTAAACAGTAGATCAATAACACTTTAAACACCAGATATGACTTACTGAATGCCCAGAGTGTCTCTGGGAAATGTTCTCTTGCTACTGGCTATATCCTGTCCTAGTACATTCCCAGGACCTCAGAAAGGCCCAGAGCATCATCTACTCACAGATCTCTCCCATTTTGCTATAGCTCAGCCTGCACTGAGATCAAGAAAATGGTTCTTGACTTGGCACCCATAGCACAGTGGTTACAGCACCAGCCACATGACCTGAGGCTGGTGGGTTCAAACCCGGCCTGGGCCAGCCAGACAACAATGGCAACTACAATAAAAAAAAAATCCAGGTGTTGTGGCATGCACCTGTAGTCTCAGTTACTTGGGAGACTGAGGCAAGAGAATTGCATAAGCCCATGAGTTTGAGGTTGCTGTGAGCTTGACACCACAGCACTCTACTGAAGGCAACATAGTGAGACTCTGTTTCAAAAAACAAACAAAAAAACAAAATGGTTCTCAAGGTGAGTCTATTTTATCCTGCTCTTTTAAAAGAAGGGTTGCCATGCAGAATGTAAGACACCAGTTAAATCTGAATTTCAGATAAACAATGAATAATTTTTTAGTGTATGTATTATGCAAGGTGGGAACAATCCCCCCTCCAAATTATTTATGCTTTTGTTTGTTTGTTTTGCTAAGTCTAGAAACTCTCAGAGCAGGGCATATCCTGCTTTTTTGACAATTCAGTTACTGTTAATATCTTAGTCACCATTTTGGATACCACCTTACTGTATTATGTATGCCACTCTGCTTTAAAATATTGAGTGGTTCATCACCATTTTGAATACCACCTTACCGTATTATGTATGCCACTCTGCTTTAAAATATTGGGTGGTTCATATTTATTTTCAAAAATAAAATGAACTATATCTAATTTTGCTTTGAGAAATCAATGATACAATTACTTACCCCTAGTTTGTTGCAAAATCAAAGACAGGTATAATAGACCTATGGCAATACAAAAACTGGATACTATGGAGTTAGGTTCCTAACTCTGGCAAAGTTCATTTATTCAGATTTAATGATCAAGCATGTATCCTTAATTGTTGAGTGAAGCCTTTAAAACTTAGGTACTATGTTTTTGCATAAGATGTATATGAATGCTTTCAAACATAATCATTATGCAGCTACACTACTGCTTATGTACTGCACAAAGAGAATGGAGTTCAGAGTACTGAGAAACTTAACGTGGGAAACTTATTTACAAATATGAGATTATGACTACGTAGGTACATAAAGGGAAATGTTTTGATCAAGGGTAGTTGGAGGTCAGTATTTTTGCAAGGAGATATATTTAACTAGGATCAGATTTAACAATATTTCTATCAGGCTATTTACAGTTGAGAAGATTAATTAAAATGTCATCTGTTTAATTATTTGTTATCCTTAATTAAAATGTTAATTGAGTACATTTGTGTGTGTGCAACATACTCAACATGTTGACTTTTTAACAATGGCTATGAAAATGTTTTCTACCTGCTACATTCAGATGTTTAATTGTTCACTTAAATATTTTGGAAAAAAGATGAATAAAAGGGAACACAAGAGCATAGCTTGAAAGATGATTTTTCTGCTAGAGCTGTAGATAAAAAATCTGTGGGAAATTGGCACTTTAATCAGCAGACAGGAAATCTGCCAGAAGTATGCATTTTAGTTTTGTATTTGCATCTGAGAAAAAGGGAAAAAATTAATCAGCTGTAAAGTGTCCATTCAGAGTGACATTTGTAAGTAAAGAAACTGATTATGGAGAAATGCACTTTAAACATATTCTTGTCTCACTATCAGACTAGACTAAAAGATAATGAGAATTTTTACATTGTTTCTATATTGATGTACACCTGACCTTTTCATTTGACTGACATTTGAAATAGTTGTTTAAAACAACATGTAGAGCTGTGCTAAAAACTTGATTTGAATTTTCTTTTAATAATTGTCATTTCTCTTTTCTATGCAAATTGTTGGTACTGACCTCTATTCAGTAAATGAGCATATGATGGTTGTGTTTTGCAAAGAAAAGATATTTCATGTATCAGCATAGAAGCAAAATGATTTCTTTTCAAATAATTTATGAAGTATAATGCATTCCAAAAACAGCATTAGTTAGCAATAATATCCACTGTGTCCTACCAGGAACCCAAGTAATTGGGGAATGAAGGGACAGATGATAGAACAGACATACTTCTGTGTTCTTATTGAACTTTGAGTTTAAAGATTTCTTTTCCTCCCACCTATACAACCTACTCTTTGTTTTTCTTCTTTATAACCTTTAAGACTTTAATGGCTAGTAAAATGAAATGAGCCAGGGCTTCTTAGGAAGTAATAATCATGAGAATGACAAATACTTAGTTTTAGTTACTGCCCACACTGTTCTAAGTACATTTTTTTTTATAATATCTCATTTAATCCTCAAAGCAGTCCTGTATGTTCTATCATTATTCTTATTTTACAGGTAAGGAAACTGAGGCACACCTTCAGTTTTCAAGGCTATGCAATTAATAAGCAATGGGGCTGAGAGTTGAGTCCAGATATCTGGAACCAGAGCCTGTCTCTGCTCCTGTTATCCTTATGAATATTGAAAGAGTTTCATGTAAGAGATATCAAAATGTTTTGAGCAATCAGACATTTAATCCTATTGCAATAACGATAGGAACAAGTACTTGTGTTAATTCTTTAGTTCTAAACTTAATGGTTTGTTGATTTATAGTCTTTTAACAACCTCTAAATATTTAAAAATGATTAAAAGCCTTGTAAAGTAAGTTTTCTGAGAATAATTTATCATTGTTTTTCTACATAATAACCTTTGGTCCTTAATGTGGAAAACATAATCAGTAATTCTGTGGAGCTCTATGGCATTAGTAAAAATTTTAGTTTAATAATAAACCTGTGGCCCTTATTGGGGGGAACATAATCAGTAATTCTGTGGAGCTCTATGGCATTAGTTAAAATTTTAGTTCTACCATTTACTGGCCAAGTAATCATGGGCAAATTATTTAACCACTATAGGTACTAGTGTCTTCTTTAATAAAATGCAGATTATAACTGGTCCCTCACAAGGTCATTGTGAAGATTAAAGATAAAACCCATAGCACAATGTCGGGGCCCATCCTAGAGACTCATTAAATGTGATTTACTGCTGTTACAAATTAAATAAATAAATTATTATGTTGAGAAGTATCACATTGGATATTAGTTAATACCTATTAGGATATCTCTGAAGAGATTTAGGAACAGCATAGGTAAATGTGTAGTTTAACTGGCCTGAGAGAATAGGCTATCATAATTTCAATGGGTTGCTCATTATCAGCAGTGAATATTTATTAAAGATTAAAATGAAATGTCTCCATCTGTTACAGTACTAAAGGAAATATATAACAAGAGCTGATTCATTTTACTATTTTTCTTCCCTTCCAATAGCCTTCTCTATTAGAATTGTGGGAAAGAGACAAGATTGCAAAATAGAATAAAGAGAGAATGGTTTCTAGAAGCCATGCCTGATGTTGAAGTCTGTCTTGGAAAGTGAGCTGGAGGATGACTTGGACTGATCTTTCCACTTCACTCCTCTCCAGATTTTCAACTGTGGAAGGATGATTATTGCTCAGGTCCCTCCTTGATGGGGTGATAAAAAGAATGCATGAACTTTCTTTAATCTCAACTTTTTCAAACTTTTCTTTTTTAAACTATGAATTACACTAAAAAATACATTTTACATGCAGTCTAGTCTACTGAGCATCCTGTTGTAGTCACTGATGTAACCAAGTGTCTAGACAAGTACCTGATACATGGTAGGTGTTCAATAAATGGTTGTCAAATCTGTCTATCTATTATCTATCTATCTAATCTGATCCATCTATTTGGAATAAACATTTCATTTCTTATACTTCCTATTTCCTTGCAATATTCTGAAATTTTCTATTTCATTTCATAAACAGAAAAAAATGCAGTCAAAACCCACTAAATTAATTTTAGTACATTCTTCGGGAGGTGGGAACCTTAATACATCCTTCTTTACAATCCCCTGGGTTATGATCTACAGTTTGAAAAGCTCTCGTCGCCACTGGGAGCTATTGGCTTTGTGTGTAAATTGGCTTCTGTCATTGGGATTTATCTTTCTTGCTGTCACAAGGTCTATTTTTAGCTGGTGAATTTCCCCGGTCTGTGCATTAGCTTGAGTACTCACACTACCCTAACCACACTGCATGCTGATAGAATAAGTGAACTGATATTCGGAGTTCTTGCTCAACTTCTAGGAAATTCTGAAGGTATTTGCTGTACTCTAATGGGTCATGTTTTTGTGAAGCCCCAGTGTAATTTTGATTTTTTAAATTAAAAAAATTTTTTTTCCCAGTGTAATTTTATTTTTATTTTATTAAATCATAGCTGTGTACATTAGTGCAATCAAGGGGTACAATGTGCTGGTTTCATATACAATCTGAAATGTTTTCATCAAACTGTTTAACATAGCCTTCATGGCATTTTCTTAGTTATTGTATGAAGACATTTGT
>CAUYON010010916.1:0-32416 GCA_963573935.1 Arctocebus calabarensis | reverse complement strand
TTATACTTAGAGAACCCCAAAGACTTAACCACAAGACTCCTAGAAGTCATGAATTTAGTTTTTAGATAAATTAGGTAAATTCAAAGAAAGTTTCATATATGTTTGGAGCATAAGATATACATTTGAAATACATTTATAGATGAGATTCATAGAAGGAATATTTTGAAATGCTCATATTCATTTGTTCTTGTGCATTTGTTTGTTAACCAAAAAAATTGACCAGTGACCTTATTTTATTTTCAATTTGTACAGATAAAAAAGGTGGTCACATTCCATGTCACTGACACAGAAGAAAAGAAAAACTTATTGGCTCCCTTTTCTAATGTAGCACTAAGTGACTCATGAGACCTGGATGCCACTATTAAATTTGATAAGCAATGAATATTAGATTTTTAAATATGAAATTTGATGACCCCAGTCACTTTCTAACCCAAGACGTATGGTGGGATTCAATTCTAGTTCTGTAAAGCCCATTTGTCTCCTACTTTTTGCTTTCTGTATTACACTTGATTGATAATAGATTTTTCTCCCCCCATGGAAACTTCCTTGATTGTCAGTACATCTCCAAGGGCATAATCATGATATATTAAAAAATAATCATGTAAATTATGATTACTCGCATTTTCCAGAATATTTTTAATGATGTGAATTTTTCTCTTTAAATATTGAGTGTGACCTTCTTGGCTTGGGATAAGGTAATCATATGCAAACTGCTTTATTTAATATATTGATACTTAGAGTTTAAATCTGGGGTTATAGCAGGACTTGATATTAGTGCCATAACATTGAAGAGGTATATAGTTTTGCTTGGGAAATTTTTTGTTTAAATTATGTTGCACTCCTTGTTATTTTAAGGTGGAAGATTTTTACCTATTCATACTTATGTAAAAGAGGTGTATACTGTGTAGACTGGCAAAGCAGATTAAATGTGTACTCCTAAAAATATAAATTTACTGTTTCAAATGGTGAAAAATAAATGTAGCCATGACTTTTGTGCTGTCAGTGAAAGAAGTCCAAGGTTACACATAGTACTAAAATATTTATGTTAAAAATAAATGCTTATATATTTTTATTATATTTACATCTTTTTCTGTTTTATACCTATCTTTTCAATTTTGATCAGAATTTCCTCCATATAAGTTATTCAATAGCAGCTTTTCTGAGGACTTGCTCAAAGGATGGAGCTCAGCATAGCAGATACAATCCAAAAAAATCAAGCATAATTGCACTGTATGTGACCACTCTCCTTAAAATAAGATGTAACATTCGGGGCACAGAAATATTGAAGTTCATGACAGGATTTTGTCTTCTGCAATGAACACATGAACTTTAAAAAATTATGTTTGAATATTTTTACTTAAGTCTTGTCATTAGACATTAATATTTATAATTATATTCACTATTAAAGTATTTTTGTTTTCATGATACCAGTGAAATTTATTGAAAGGGCCCCTTAATGTGGATTTGGAGAGAAGGGAATACTACTTTACACTGCTAAAGGGATTGCAAACTACTATGCAAACTAGCACAACATATATGGAAAGAAGTATGGAGAATCTAAAGTCAACCTTCCATTTGATTCTGCAAGCCCATTACTAGATACTGTGTGCTTCTGGAAATTAAGATAGTTGGCAAAAATAAGTTTTGTTTACGTTAAGTGATAATTTTCTTTTTCTGGGTTGACTAGATCTTTCTAGATATGACATTTGGTTCCGGAGGACATGCAAGAGCCATTCTACAGAAGGAATCAGATATTACCCTTTATGCCTTAGACAGAGATCCAATAGCTTATACAATTGCTGAACAGCTTTCAGAATTATATCCGTAAGTAATACTTTTATATATTTATTTAATTTTGATGATGACTTTTACCGATCTTGGTTTGCCACTTTGGAATTTTTTCTACCTAGCACAATACTGTGTTTTATTCCATTAAATATTTTCTTTTTTCCCCAAGAAGAATGAATGTAAACGATGCTGCATTTATCCTTTCTGAATCCAGAAAAGGAAATATAAAAATGACTTCTATATATAAGGATTAAGATGTGTTAAAATCCATTCATGAATAATATTTTGACAACTCAATTATGTCAAATATTTTTTAAAGTTTTTTTTTTTTTATGAGTTTCTAAGAATTTAGCAGAGTAAATAAATATGTGGGAATTCTATAAAACTTAAGAGATCACATAATCAACACAATGTACTTTTCTCTGAATTCTTTCTGACATTCACAATGAACATATCCCCAATTATAGCATAGGAATACAGGGAAAGGGGAAAGGGAGGGGAGGGGAGGGGGGAGTATGGGTGGAGGGAGGGCAATTGGTGGGATCACACTTATGGTGCATCTTAGCAGGGTACTGGGGAAACTTATTAAATGTAGAGTATCAATGTCTTTAAATATAGTGATCAAGAAAATGTCATGAAGGCTATCTGTAACAGTACGATCAAAACATTTCTGAATGTATATGAATTGTGCCCTATGATTGCACCAATGTACAGAATTATGATTCAATAAAATTATAAAAAAAAAAAAAGAGATAAACTGCTACTTTGCAGGACACAACTCCACTGCTTCCTCCCTGAGACTGGAGTAAAGAGATACTTTATGAGATCTCCTTCAAGGACATCTGAGACACAGCTTCTGATGCATCCAGAGGGCCTTCTTCCTCATCGTGCATTCTCTGGCTAACTGAAGGACATCATGCTCCAGAATGGACGGGATGCATCTAGAATCAGAGAAGGACATTCTAGGTTTCAAAAGAAATAGTGGGTTGGGGCTGTGTTTATGGCAAGGATATCAGGGATCCAGAAACAACAGCAAGAAGTGAATAATTAAAAGACCAGCCCATCTGATATAGTGGGACTTTGCATAGAAAAATACGATGCTTTGCCAGGCCCAGTGGCTCATGCTTGTAATCCTAGCACTCTGGGAAGCTGAGGCAGGTGGATTGCTTGAGCTCAGGAGTGAGCAGTCAGAGTAAGAGTGACCCTGTCTCTAAAAAATAATAGCCAGGTGTGTGGCAGACGCCTGTAGTCCCAGCCACTTGGAAGGCTAAGGCAAGAGGATCACTTGAGCCCAAGAGTTGAGGTTGCTGTGAGCTATTTACTCCACAGCACTCTACTGAGGGTGACAAAGTAAAACTCTGCTTCAAAAAAAAAAAAGAAAAAGAAAAAAAAGAAAAGAAAAATACGATATTTTAATTTCTTGAACATTTCTGCAATGGTTTGTTCATTTGTGTTCACTCTGAATTCATATGTTGAAAAACTACCTTCAAGGTTAGTATTAGAAAGTGGGAGGTAATTATGTTGCCTTTTATTTTTTCATTTTGAGACAGAGTCTTACTTGATAGCCCTCTGTAGAGTGCCATGGCATCATACGTCTTAGCTCTCAGCAGCCTCAAACTCTTGGGTTCAAGCGATTCATTTGCCTCAGCCTCCCGAGTAACTGGGACTACAGGCACCCACCACACCTGGCTATTTTTTAGAGATGGGGTCTTTTTCTGGCTTGGGCTGTTCTCATACTCCTGAGCTCAGGCCTGGGCCTCCCAGAGCACTAGGATTACAGGCGAGAATGAAGATAGAGCCCTTATTAATGGGATTAGCTCTTATGAAAGAGTCCTCAGAGAGACCTCCCCCTTGTATCTTGTAAGGACACACACAGCAAAAGGCCATCTATAAACCAGAAAATGAGCCCTTACCAGACATCAAATATGCTAGCACTTTGGTCTTAGCCTGCCCAGCCTCAAGAACTGTGAGAAGTAAATTTCCATTGTATATAAACTACTGAGTTTATGGTAATTTGTTACAGAGACCTGAATGGACTAATACAATCTCACTACTATTACTTAAAAAGCACCATTGCTAAACAAGTTAGCAGCACACACATTTCCTGTTTCTGACTTTTTGCCACAAATTTGATGTCTATTCCATTCCTCCTCCATGGCCAAATTCCAAATATGTAGTGTAGCCACACCAGAATCTCCAGCCACTTGGCACAGACACTTGATACTTTCATTCCTATAAAGGCATTGTCCAAATATATGTTGTATTTTCCAAGCATGTTTTAAGTCTCAGCTTCATCATCATCTCTATCAATGTTTGCAATTGATAGTGCCCTAAGATATTTTTTTTCCTAGTGTCAAGTATAGTGTTTGACTCACAGTAGCATATCCAGAAATGTTTGTGAAACTAAATGAGAAAAAGAGTGACTTTAAAATAACAGAGATGTCCTGTGCTGTAATTCAGGCTTTTGGGGTTAAACCTTCTTTCTTGAAATAATGAACTCTAATGCAAAGTTTTGTGTCTTTCTGTAAGATCAGACCTGAGTGAGCAGTACAGGGGTTTGTACAGGACATAATTATAAGAGGGGCTTTATCTAACAAATGCAATCATTGTAACCTAATTCTTTGTACCCTCATTGAATTCCAAACAATAAATAATAATAATGATGATGATGATGATAATAAAGTTCTCCTATTTAATAGCCAGAGGTGCTTTATTACTGCCTAGTATGTAAGAAAATCAACTTCATTCTGCTACTTTTTAAACGTGGAAATTAAATAAAGCTGGAGGCCATCTTATTGTTCTTCTTTGCATCATTTTCATCCTCACAGGAAGAAGGCCGAGGTTCCTGTTTGTCTATTAGACAGCCCTTCTCAAAGGCTTATCAACCCAGAAGTAGATCCAGATTTTCATTTCAACAAAGCAATGTGTGAGAACCCTTGAGACAATAGTAATACACACTGCTTTCTCTTACCTTTCTCCAAATTCTTATTCCAGTGACTTTAGAATTATATATTTTATTAGCATTAGATAGGGATGGAAGCATTCAAAGCAGTTGGTACTCTTTTATTTACTACTCATTGATTGTTATGTTTAATATTTTATTTAATATTTGGACAGAGTCTAATCCTTTGCACCGATACCACACAAACGAGTGCCTAGAACTCTACCTTATTTAGTATTACATCACCTGCTCTAAGAAAAGTGCCTAGTATATAAGGTGAGTTAAATAATTTCCTGTGATTAATACTTTTCAGCCTCCTACACAGAAAATATTAACTCTAGAGCATATCTATTAGAAAAATCACTTTTCCTTTTCTTAGATTATTTTTCATTAGAAAAGGAAAAAAAAATAGAAACACTACAAGAGCTCTAAAATGACCTTGAAGATCTTAGCCTAATGTATGATCATTGCAAGGCCTCCACTGAAAATAAGAAAAGCCAGAAAAATCAGGTGGCTAAGCAGGGTACACTGATGAAGTCTACAAAGTTAAGGCAGAAGATAGTATTTGTACAACTTGGGGAAAGCATCACTTTTCACATGGAAAAGTGAAAGAGAGAAAGAGAGGGCAGTCTCTACTTTAGCTTAACTCTAATCTCAGGGGAAACAATGTATTAGAAGAAGAAAAAGTTACCAGAATATCCGTGTCACTATGGATTAATCTAGTTCTTATGGTAATCATCATTCATTTCTTATATAACAATTCTAATTTGGGGGTATCATAAATATAAATGTATGATGAGGCAAAACAGTGTGTACCCCTGGGCAGGGAAATAATGCTTTTATTTACTCTCCAATCTTGTTATTGAAAACAGTTGGTTTTCAGTAGTATATGTCAATATTCTTTAACCTGAAAATTTTCACCAGATAACATGGGTAAGATCTTAAGCACTGTCTCAAAAATTATGAGATCACAGAGACACTCTTTACCTAATGACAATGTTCATTTAACATCGGTGTTCATGTGAGTCAATTGTATCTCTTGAGACAAAATACAACCTCATTTTTAAAAGTTTTGATTTTGTGAAAGAAAGGTTTTTGCCTTTCTAAACTTTAAATCTGTCCCCGTGATATTGCATAAAAGAAGACTACTTTTTCTATTTCTCAATAGGCTGCTATTGTATTTGAAGAATTATAAATACTAAAAACTAATGATGAACAATTTTTAAGTATAAAAGACCGCAGGAGATATTTTCTAATTCAAAGGGAACATTCAAAGGACACAATCACATGGGGCTTTCTATGTAATTTTTATGTTAAAGAGACTGTTGGAACTAATTAGAGAGGATTTTATATAAAATCAGTGTGGCTTTCATAGCAAAGCACTTATTTTAAATACCATAATGTTGAGAACATTCTTTTTTTTACCCCCTTAGGTAATATTGGTCTCTCAAATGCTTCCTTAGATTAAAGGTTGCTAATAAATAGAAAAACTGAGATCTTGAAAAACATTACAAGAGGGAAATAATCTAATGTACCCATTTTCTTCCCAATTCTTTTAACCTAACGCATTGTGTGTGAATAGATTTATTCCATAGTAATAATATGTGCTATGGGTTCCTTTGCGCTACTTAGAGAATAAATTAAAAATTAATATTATTTTTATAAAATTGTATTTGCTCTAAGGAATTAGAAATGAATAGTGTGTTTTGAACTTACTTGGAAATTCAAGAACTTGTGGCTAGGAATAACTCAATGGTAGATAAAATCTCCTTTTTTAATAGAATTCAGATGCTGGCAATACGTAAATATGAATCAAGCCAAACCATCATGATTTTGAACCCCAGATGGAAGTTGTTTACGAACAGCTAGGGAACATCCAGTTTATTTATAGTACAGAAATCATTAACACTTGAAAAACAAAAAAGCAATTACTGTATTTCCAACCGTGTAATGACCGTGTGAGAAAAAGAACCACAAATTTAACTTCATCATTCTTAAATCAAAAGCTGGACTGTGAAGATGACAACTGTATTTGGAAAACGAGAGAAAAATAACACTTTTAAAATTATAATACAAAGAAGACAACTAAGCTGCTACAATTATCCCAGAACAACAAAGTACCAATTTGGAGAAGACATAAAAGAAAAAAAGTCATCAGAGAAACATTTAAAAAAATTAGTTAGAGGGCAATAATTAGATGACAGAACATTTGCCCCTGTTTTCCCTTCTCTTCTTTCTTTGGTTGATATTTTCCTTTCATACCCAATTTTTCTGTTTTTCAGACTCACAGTCTGTCCATCCCTTTTTAAATGTTGATTTTTTCATACATGCTTTCTAATTATCTTGTGATCTTTTATTATACTTTTCTACTGTTCCTTCCTCCTTGTTCTATTCTTTACTCTTCCTCTTTATCTCTGGAGAAGTAGGACCATTGGAGGAAAGTTGTAAGGTAACTGTTTCCTACTTAGCAGAAGGAGGAACTTTCTAAATCTGAGCATGATCTGAAATAGAAGTGAAAAATGTTCTGGTAGTGATCTGCTTGCTTTAAGAGATGTATAAGAACAAGATGGAGACTTAATTATCTGAAAAATTGTAGAGAAGTCTCACATTAGATAAGAGATTGAATAAAACAGCATTTAAATTCTCTTTCTGTGCTAAAATAACATGCTTCTATAACTCTGTTTCTTGACCAAGGCAGACCAAGGACCTTTCTATGGTGCTGTGCCATCCAGCACTATTTACAAAGGTAAATGATCACTCATATCTGTTTTTTCCTGGAAAAATCTTTCACCAAGATTAGTAAACAAGTACTTGATTATGCTCAGGTTAAGTTCAAGTTTTTTCCCTCTGCTTTTCTGACTTCCTTCTTTCATCAATTCTCCCTTTTTATCTTTCCCTTGCTTTCTTCGTTTTCTTGGCATATGCCCATCTTTTCTCTTTTCCTCTCTCCTCTCCTCACTCTCCTCCCTTTTTCATTTTTCTTCCTTTATTCTTTGCCCCATTCTTTCCCCTTCTTACCCAGGGAAGGCTTCCTTTAGGCCATGCCATTCAGTGTTGGGGCTCAGAGCAATTAGTCATTAGAGAAGGAAAGGAGATACTCTCTGGCCTCTTTCAGAAAAGATTATTATGCTTGCCTCCCTCCCCGTGACCCCCTCCTATCATGCTCCTTTCCCCTTTAAATATTGATGGTATCACACTAGCAGCCTCTAAAGTAACTGTGGCTGGCACTCGGCGGAGGCAAGGAGAGCTGCAGGTCCTGTGGCAGGTAAGAGACTGGTCATCTTTTCCATCTATCTGTTACTCGCTCTTCTCTGGACTTCAAACTTGCCAAGGACGGAAAACCCATGTTCCATTAACAGATGCACTGCCCTGGGAGAAGCTGCCCGGCCTCTTGAACTGTAAATTGTTCTCATATTTGTCAGAAGGCGTAGGCTACTCTCACAGCAGAAGGACAGATCGGCGCCTGTTTATCAGGAGAAGCAGCTCTGCAGTCCAACTCTAGACATCACTGTCTCAATACTTTCCGGTTGAAGGAAAAATGCCCATTAGGTGCGAGACCCTCGGCTTGCAAATATTGCTTCTTCCCACCACATCCTGGTGACCTTTCCTGTGGCCACCGAGCTCACTGGTGTGGTAGTGCCTGGAACAAAAGCCTTGGATTCTCTGAATTTTAGTGCAGCAGCCATCAGGACCTGGCGAATTATGAAACAGCTGAGTGCTCAGATGTGTACCACTTAATTACACGCCACATGTAATTTCAGAGCAGTTCTATTTATAGTGGGACTTTATTTTTTAAAAAGCTTATATTTCAGAGTGGGAGGTGGTGCAAATCACTTTTAGGCCCTATAATGAGCTTTAAAATGTGACTCAATGGAGCTATAAAATTGGCTGGTACCTTACATGGGTCCCATTTCGATGAAAATTGCGTAGAATACATTAATGGCATAAAGACAAGCCCAGGGGTTGGGAGTCCGAGATTGTCCTGGTGTGTGCGTGTTTATGCGCCTCTGTGCGCACTGCTGTGGTGAGTGGACCGGGCGTGTGGGCGCTGGTGCTTTGCGCAGAGGTAGCTGTTTATTTGCTATAAAAACAAGGAAGAGGTCAAAGGAAATTCAGGTATCTAAAATAAACTCAATTTATGTCAATATCAAGCAAGGTCAGATGGAGTCAGAAGTATATTCAAGATGCATTCCATATGGGGAAAACGTCAAGGTGACGTTCACGTGCGAGAGCCAGCAGGAGGAGCACCACTCGGAGTACTGAAGTCAAGAAGGCTTGTCTGGGGCGTCTGTTGCCAACTAGCCGGGGGCAGAGGGGAGATGCTGAGCCCTCTCCTCCAATAAGGACAAAGCGTGTGTACTTGTGCGTGCATGTGCGTGTGTACGTGAGCACGTGCGTTGGGGGAGAGGAGACAGCTAGCTGATCAGAAGCCGCTCCTTCTCCTGTAGGCAGTTTTGATAGCCTTTCCTGTTGTCATTACAGTGCGGACTATGAATAAAAGTAGGGTCCATTTTTTTCTAAACTAAGTAAAGACAGGAACCACTGAAACTGGTAAATAATTTTAGGGTACCCCTAGGTATTCCCCAAAGTACATCAGAGTCTGAAAGTGACTGTAGCCGTCCATCGTGGGATGAGACATGACTTTCCCCTGCTCTGGTCCCCACCCCGCCCACATTCTACCCATGGAGATTGAGCTCAATCTTTTTAACAGTTCAGCTAGAAATGCAACGATTGTGCTGAGCTTTCGAGTTGGCACAACACCCAGGTCTCTGGGGGAACTCATGATGGGGCATCAGTGAAAACAGTCTCGGAAGCACGATCATCAGTTGATTGAATGTTTCTATTTTCTGGGCCTGATTGTGGCCCCAGGGACGCCTCTCCACAGCGCTTCTCACCTGTCTCCGTGGTTCTCCCTTATCTTTATTTCCTATTCACTTGGCCATCTACATTCAGTCTTAATGCTTACACCTACTTTCAGGCAGAAGCAATATTTTTTACCACATTCCCCTCCTTCCTCAGCGAATCTTCACTCTGTGCCCTCATACTCAGTTTTACCAAGGCCAACACAGGTCAGAGCAGTTTTAAAAGCTTCTAAACAAGGCCAGACTCACACTTGTCATGCCAGCACTCTTGGAGGCCAAGGGAAAAGGACCCCTTGAGCTGAGGAGTTCAAGATCAGCCTAAGCAAGAGTGAGACCTTGTCAACACTAAAAAAAGTAAAACCAGGTGAGCATTGTGGCAATTGCCAATAGTCCCAGCTATTCGGGAAGCTGGGCCAGGAAGACCACTTGAACCCAGGAGTTTGAGGTTCCTGTGAGCTAAGCTGATGCCACGACACTCCACCCTGGACAGCAGAGTGAAACTCTGTCTCAAATCAAACCATCAATCAATTGATTATCAGAAGAGTTTTTAAAAAGCAGCTAAATAATAACCAAGAGACTAGATATATTTTTAAGATATAGCACAATTAACACTTAATGAAAATAACAATATAAGATTACATTTAAGCCAGTGGTCCAAAGCAAAATATCACTTTTTTAAAATTAATAAAAACAAGCTAATACCTTTGAGCATGTTTCAAGGCCTGTAGAACTCTGAAAAGAAAGATTTACATCTTGTGGATTGTTATTAAATAGTTCCTTATTATTTGAAGTTTTATTACTGATAAGAGGGAGTATTAATCTGAATATTAGTTTATAAATTACATTCCTGTCATAAATATAACTATTAGCAATGAATATTATAGTAGTAACCAGAATCACTAGTAATAAAAATATAGCATTATACTTGTTTAAAAAGGATAAATTCTGTGAGGGCAAGAGATTTGTTTAATAGGTGTTCAGTAAGTATTTATAGAATGGTCTATACTCTCTCAGTTCTCTTAAAAATTTAAGGATCTTGTCTCATTCTCATTTAAATCTTTCCCATGCCTGGTGCTACAACTGGTACATTGTTGTGACTTAGCAAATATTTGTTGGCTAAGGAATGAGTAGGGTAGATTTAATATCTGCTTTGTGAAGTGAGAACATATATCTATGACCTGATCAACATTTGACTTACCACCCACAACCTTCTCCAGACAGACATCATCTACTCCAACTGTGAACAGGTCTGAGGTCAGACACCATGTTTTTTACCTGAAATGTACGTAAATTATCACCCCAGGCCAATTTTGGACTTTGCCGTTGCCAAGTGTTTGTCTGGAGATTTCTGGAAAGGTAGAGTTTTCTTGTACTATTCATATATTTGTGGAGCCTTGAGATCGGAGCAATAATTGTTGCCTACCAAGAGAAATTCCACCCAAGGATTGATAGTTCACAAATTTGTCATTCACACATGGAATGGTTATCCAATCTGACTACTGATTACTGGGACACTGCTTGAGTTATCTGAGAGTATGAGCTGAAGTGAAGTGTTCTAAATAGATCTGAAGTTATCTAGATGATTGTTGATAAACATTTCTGTTATCCATCAAAGAATTACCAGGAGAGATGAGGGTGTACTAATAGGAGCAGTGAGACACACAAATACTGGGACCTTGCTGGGTGAGTAACCTTATTGAGTTTTCATTAGCAAATGAAGTGTCTTGATTAGCAAATCTGAGAAAATGATACGTGTACCTACCTCAGACACAATTGTGAAAAAGACACTGAAAACACTGTATGGATATGAGTTGCTATTATGATCTATAAAATAGAGATTATAATAGCTCATTTATCTTAACCAGTTGGTTGGAGAATCATGAGATAATATGGAAAAATAGTTTGAGGAAGACAAGATGCTTTTCTATTTCATAATGAAATCATTATTAAAATATCCTCTTCAAAGACAACTGTATCTTGCTCTTATGTTTAAAAAAGGACAATACTTACTACAGAATTCCATGGCACTGGTAGAAATAGAATAATCATTGCAATTACATGCTTGTTGATTGACTACTCTTTGATATCAGTTCCCTGTGAAGCAATGGTCATAATCTGAACCAAATATCATCAGAGTTATAAAACCCACATGCCAAATAACCTACCTGCCCCTTCAGCATCCCTTATGCCTTTTAAAGAGGTGGTAACTGCAAAAGCTGTCATCGTTGAACATACATCATTGTAATTGGAAGTTTGGAAGTAGTAACATAGCTAGAATGACGACTAAGGCACAGGTGGAGAGTTTCAAGTATGGCTGTTTATGTTTCCTCTAAGGCCTTTCTTATGAAAAATTGGGGAGTCAGACAATATCCATAACAAGCACATGTCATATGAAAACCAATTATCAGTGATATTTTTTAGTAGCTAGAAAGTCTTTTTATGAATAGATTTCAATTTTCCATAAATATGAACAACAGATGCTCATTGGATTATATAGTATTTGCCTTCATAACTTCCCAAGTCAGACTAACCCTTTAATTTTCAGAAGCAGGTATGTGACTCCATTTTTGTGAGTGATATCTCCATCCTTCTCCCTGATTCTGAACATGGCAACAGTCCTTGCACTCTCTGTAGTCTTTGTAAAGAGCAGGGAAAGAATCAGAACCAGTTTTGTTTGCATTATTAGGGGTCAGCGAGGAGTAGGAGATGAAGGACAATGTTCCTGACTGCACTGAGCTTCCCATGTTACCTTTGCTCAGTGTTCCTTCTTTATCAGGCTCAGCAATAGGAGAGGTTGGCTTCAAGCTCTTTTCCCAACACATTCAGTTCTGTAGTTAACAATAGCTGCCCTGTTTACAAGTACAGAAACTATGTGTATAAATATGGAGTAATAGATAGGAGACCAGATGTCTGGAACACTTTTCTTTAATAATAGAGAATGTGCCCCTCTGTTCTTAGTCTCTTTTCAAAGCATCACCCTTGGGTCTGAGAACACTTAGCCTCTTTGTGTCTGAGGACTAAGGACAGGACCTCAGGTCTCCCTCTCAACAGCTTTCTGTAGTTGGCACAATATCAACTAAATTTTATAGTGTATAGAAATTACTTCGCATTTGAATAATGATTCTTCATGCAGAAACTACATGGAAGCAGATAAATTTTCAGTCATCAGTATAGAGTTAATGTTATCATGTAAGATTCTCTTTTTCCTTTAACTTTGTGGGATAATATTTGTCTCTGCTTCTTCTCCCCTGTAGGACCCTTTCTGAATTATCCAGATCAAGCAAATGTTAACTCTCATAACCTACCCTTGACACCTACAATTGGTTGTTTCTTATCTTTAAATCTTTGGCCAGTGTGGCCTGAAAATCTTAATTTCCTAAAGGCATTTCATTGGATTCAGCTTCCTGCACTTTATCAACTCTGCCTCTTCCTAATATTCAATACCTTTTCCCCCAGATTCTTTATTTCTCAGGCTCTTCTTTATCACTTTTCTCTGTTGTGTCTCTTCGGGTTCTGAATTCCACATTGAGCTCAAACATGTCGCCTGCTTCATCCCATCTGGAAGTTGTCTTCTTTTGATCCATTTACATGTGGGAAGTTTGCATAACATGTACATGAATCATGTCAGAGCTAAATAGGTTACGTACATGTTTGAAGATTTGGGCTTATCAACACACAGGGTACCAATATGGACAGCTCAGAATGGGAGAAAATTTCTTTCCATTTATTTACATCTCCTTAATTATTTTTCTTTTTAATTTTTGTAGGTGCATAATAGTTATACACATTTATATGGCACATTTGACATTTGAATACAGCACACATGTGTAGTGATCAAATCAGGCTAATTTTGATATCCATCATCTCAAAGATTAATCTCTTATTTATGTTGGTAATATTCTAAATCCACTGGTTACTTTAAAATATATATTGAATTTCTCTCAGCAATGTTTGATTGTTTTCAGTGTACAAGTATTTCACCTGTTTAGTTAAGTTTATTCCTAAGTAATTATTTTCATGCTAGCTATTGTCAATGAAATTGTTTTCTTAATTTCCTTTTAGGATAGTTTGCCGTTAACATATAGAAGCACAGCTGATTTCTGCTATGTTGATTTTGTAGTCTGCAACTTTACTGAACTAATGCATCAGTCCTAACAGGTTTGTGGAATCTTTAGGATTTTCTACATACAAGATCACATCCTCTGTGAGCAGAGAATTTTACTTCTTTCTTTGCAATCTGAATTCCTTTTCCCCCCTTACCTAATTGCTGCAGGTAGAACTTCCAGTACTGTGTTGAACCAAAGTGGTGAGAGCAGCATCATTGTCTTGTTCCTGATCTTAGAAGGAAAGTTTTTAATTTTTCACCCTTAAATATGAAGTTGGCTGTGGGATTCTCAAATATGGCCAGTTTGTTGAATTTTTTTTGTTGTTACAAGAGAGTTTGAATTTTGTCAAAAGCTTTTTTACCTATATACTGAGATGCACATGTGATTTTAATGTTTCATTCTGTTAGTGTGGTGCAGTAAATCGATTGATTTTCATATTTGGAATTATGTTTGCATCTGCCTTGATCACGGTGTGTGGCCCATTTAACATGATGTTGCATTCAATTTGCCAGCATTTTGTTGAGAAGTATTTTTGCATCTATATTCAGTAGGGATATTGGCCTGTTATTTTCTTTTCTGGGAGTGGTTTTTCTTTTGGCTTTGGTATCAGGATAATGTTGGCCTTATTGACAGAGTTTGGTGGTGCTTGTCCCCTTCTCTCCAATATTACTCATTATCAGGGACTCGCAAAGCAAGGCCACAGTGAGATACCACCTTGCATCTGTTAGAATGACTACTATGAACAAACAGACAAAAACCAGAAACAGAAATGACAAGTGTTGAGGAATGTAGACATTGGAACCCTGGTACACTGTTGGTGGGAGTGTAAAATGATGCAGCTGCTATGGGCAATAGTAGGAAGGTACCTCCAAAATTTAAAACAGAACTACTAATACAATCCAGCAATCCAACTTCTGGGTAATTATCCAAAAGAGTTAAAGCAAGTGCCATACGACTCCATGTGCAGGAGGTATCTTGGGTAGTCAAATTCGTAGAAGCAAAAAGTAGAATGGTGATTGCCAGGGGCTGAAGAGATGGGGGAGTGGGAGTTACTGTTCAATAGGTGTAGAGTTTCAGGCATGCAAAATGAAAAATTCTAAATATTCGTTACACAATGATCAGATGTGCATATAGTAAACAATACTGCATTGTACATGTAAAATTTGGTTAGGAGAGTAGATGTTATATTATATAGGTTTTCATTTAACCAGAGCAAAAAACCTAAGTTTGGTTATTGGTAGTGGCATAGTGGAAGTTAGGTTGGTGATTTTTGTCACGGCAATTATTTTGTTTAAAAATTTGGGATATCAAGATTTACAAAGAACAAAATTTTCCTTTTCTTCCCTTCCCTTTCATTTTCTTCTTTCCCCTTCCTTCCTTCTTTTTTTCTTTTTTGTTTTTTTTAACTTTCTAAAAGTTTGTTCCTGAAAAACTCAAGAGAATTGATCAAACAATTTCTGAAAAAATAATAAATTGAATTCAAATGTTCGTTATGAAATGAGTACAGAGAATATCACATATTTACATATAAAAATAATCAGACATATGTGAAGGAAAAAAGATTCATTTCACAATAGTAACAAAAACAATAAAATAAGTTGGAAAATGTGAGAAATATTCTTTTCCATCCTTCTTTTTTCTTAAGACACAGGGTCTTACTCCGTCACCCAAGCTGGAGTGCAGTGGAGCAATTGCAGTAACCTAGCACTCCCGGGCTTGAGCAATCCTCCAGCCTCAGCCTCCTGAGTAGCTGGCACTATAGGTACATGCCATCATGTCTAGCTAACGTTTTTATTTTTTAAAAAGACAAGAGTTTCATTGTGTTGATCAGGCCAGTCTTGAACTCCTGGCCTCAAGTGATTCTCCTACCTTGGCCTACCACAGTGTTGGGATTACAGGCCTGAGCTGCTGCACCCAGCAAAATGTCTGCTTTCACAAAGCATTTTTTAACATTAGAACAACTTTACTCCAATTTTATCGTGCTCATAAGCAAATCTGAAAAAGCTGACACGCGAGAGGCTAACATGGCTGCTATCTAAAGATAACATGAAGGCAACTGAGCATGTGTACAGCTCTCAGACAAGAGGGGCTGTTAAAAGTCACCCCCTACTGGAACCAGGGCAGAAGAAAGTGAGTTTAGAACATATGAATAAATAAATAACCAGCTCTGTCAGCAGGGCTGATGGCTCCCAGCCAGAAACGCAGGGCACCCTAGGCATTCAGTTGAACACTGCCTGTGTTGAGGAAAGATAATAAAAAATAATGTCTTCTCTCACCCCTGAAATCCTCTCCCTAAAGTAACCAAGAAAGAAAATATTTTTATTATTGAATAGGTGTGAGACTAGAATGAAATGTAACACTCATCAGAGGCATTATGCTTAAGAGATTGTTCAGGAAGAAGGAAATCTCACTCTTAAACAGCTACACAGATACAACCCAGTGCAGGAGTTTCCTAGATAAACAGAAACAAGTCTTCAAATAAGAAGACTGGACAACACTATGTGTCCCTCCTACTTCGTCCTCACTTTACCTAGCCATTGAGGTGACAATCTGTGTTCCCTAAAGGGCTTGCAATTAGGGTGAACCTGCTTCTCATGTTTTTGTGACAATAGATCATTTTGCAACTTGAACCAAGGTGCCCACTGGGGTCAGTCTCCCACATTCCCACAGTAACTGGAAAACTTAGGGGTGCTATTTCTGCCTTTTTACTCTTCAAAGAGATCGATCCCAAGTTTTTGAGAAAGACATTCTTGGGTCAAAAAGCTGACAAAAAGTTAATCTAGTCTTTAGAAGTATTGGTTCACATTTCAAAGGGAAGAGAAAGTGTTTATGATAAGTTTTCTAAAGTAATGTTCTAAGGAAAAAGATAGGAGGGATATCGCTTCCTTTATTTTTGACTTCAAGAATTATTTTCTCATTTTTAATTTGTATTTGTCCTTATACTCTAGCTGAGGGTTTGAAATGACCAAGGCAACCCAAGTGTGTGTCGGGTGTTTTGGGGGGACCTACGGACCCTGGTTTCCAGAGGGCTCATGTGCTTGGTTGGGGGAGCATGGGCCAGCGCCACCTTCCCGCTCCAGCTGCAGATCAGTCAAACTGGCCCCTGGATCAGTCAACTGGGATGGGGGTTGTTTTCTCAAACTTACCAACCTTTACTTCTCTAAGAGCATTTGGAATCTCAGGTAGTGTCTGGTGCCAAGGTCCACCTGTGTTCAAGTTTTAGTTCAATAATACTTATTGGTTTGTGTGTGCACGTGTATGTGGGTTTTTTTCTGATAGAAACCAGATCCTTTTTATCAACATTAATTTCGATGGATGCATGTTTTGAGTTAATATGACTTTTGTTTCAAAAGAAGTAGATTTGAGTTCTGTCTGAAGCTGTCTTTCTATACAGTTTATGCAAAAAGTTAAACATCTTCTATTAACTGTTTTATTCTATATTCAATGTAATCAAACAGCTAGTCCCAGCCAGTAGATGTTAAAGTCACCACTTATTAGAACATATATACTATTATTTTGTTCAGTTTGTGAGACTGTTTGAAATGGCGGCATATAACAATCTCACCCCAGTCCTAACTTTCATGTTACCCAACACTTTACCACTAGATCTGTTGCTCCGTGAAAGCATTTAACCCAGACCAAGTGATAATGGCAGGTTTGTGTATCATAAGACGAGATCAAGTTACATCACCCTCATCTACAAACTCTGCTTTACTTTGCTTGGCTACCATCACTATTGGTTTTTAATTTTCCACAGATCTAGTGAAAGTGAACAACAACTGTGTTGAAATTGCAATGTAAATTGCAAAGTGCAAAAGCTTAATTGCAATATGAACAGGTCAAGCTGATATTAAGGGACCAGCTATTATGAAGTTCTGCGTCCTGAACTGGTTTGAATTTCTTAGCATGAATTAAATATATGTCAGTATAAAAATGACCTGAACTACTTTGTGCTATCTTGTATCAAGTTCATCTAACAATAGCTTCAAGCAGGGAGAGGGTATTTAGTTACTAACAGTCTTAAGGGGAATATTAAATTCCCAAATTGTTTTAGGTTGAGGATCAGAAAGCATAATTATATTGTTACATTGTTTACTATGAATCACTTTCATTCTTATTTATTTATAAAGCCCACCAAAAACTTATTTGTATTTGTTCCCTTTCCATATATTAATTTTCTCTCTTCAATACCACTGTGCCTTTTAATCAAGGTCCTTTTGCATTTTATGTCGTGGGAGAGAGGTTTTAGCAATTCATAGCCTTCATTCACAGCCTTCATCTTTTCTTGCATTTGCTAGCCCTACCTAACAAAATGTAATAATTCATTTCCAAGCAATGAAGCTATAATACGGTAACTCTAAGACAAGAAATAAAGTGAGAAACATGTCTGATGTTATAGGTATCTCTCTGCATTTTGTATCTCCAGATAGATTTTATGTTTCCTAAGAAAGGGTCCACATGGTACACATCTCTCTCCCTCTCACAGGGACTAGAGAGTGACATGTCTGAAACAGTTAGATGCTCAGCAAGTGCTGTATTGACCAGAAGATGAGATGTGCCCGACATAACTCCCCACTCCAGGCCTTCATTACGAAGGGAAAATCTCCAAATATTAAGGAAATATGATGATAATTGTCAAGACAGTTAATCCACTGAAATGAATTAAATAAGCTTTTAGAGTACTTGTCAATTATGGACAATTATGTCAGTAGAGCATTCTATTAAGGGCATAATACAGCCACTAACTACTTCTATTGTTCTGCTTTCTGAAAAGGACAAGGAAAGAAAATGAATCGCTTTCAGTTACTTACTCCAGGCTTATTTGAATCTTACTCTGCTGACCATTTTTTTTTTTTTGTAGAGACAGAATCTCAACTTTATTGCCCTCAGTAGAGTGCTGTGGCATCACACAGCTTATAGTAACCTCCAGCTTCTGGGCTTAGGTGATTCTCTTGCCTCAGCCTCCCAAGTAGCTGGGACTACAGGCGCCTGCCACAATGCCTGGCTATTTTTCTGTTTTGCAGTTCAGCCGAAGCTGGGTTTGAACTGGCCACCTTAGGTATATGGGGCCAGCGCCCTTCTCGATGAGCCACAGCATAGTACTAAGCAGCTGGCTCAAATACTCTCTTTCATGTGTCCTTCCTCAGGTCCAGATATACTCACTTTTTAGATAAGAATGTGATGTTGAGGCTGGGCACAGTGGCTCACGCCTGTCATCCTAGCACTCTGGGAGGCCAGGGTGGATTGCCTGAGCTCACAGGTTCAAGACCTGCTTGAGCAAGAGCAAGACCTGGTCTATAAAAATAGCCAGGAATTGTGGTGGGCACCTATAGTCCCAGGTACTTGGGAGTCTGAAGGAAGAGAATTGCTTAAGGCCAAGAGTCTGAGGTTGCTGTGAGCTGTGATGCCTACTGAGGGTAATAAAGTGAGACTCAGATCAAAAAAAATTTTTTTTGATTTTGTATTTGTTTAGGGGATTTTCTTAAAAAATTTATTTTGATTTTGTGTTTGTTTAGGGGAGTTTTTGATTTTGTATTTGCTCATTCAGGTTTAAGGAGGTGTTGAATGATAACTTGGGACATTCTTTAAAACGGGTACCTTTACTGTACAACAAATAGTACAACCATCCCTCTTACAGTACAAATAGTTGTACAGTAAAGAGCTAGTTTCTTCTTCCACATCCTGCCACTCAAGGAATTATTCCTACTATTTATAAGTGACATTTTTCTTCATCAGAGAGTGGAAATGAATCCACGAGCCCTTTTGGCTTTTGTGAACTTAAGGAAATTGATTTAACTAGTTTAAAAGAGATTAAATGAAAAATGATTTTTCTAATGCCCCTTTAAAATCGATCATATCAAACCATAATTTTGTTTCAACATTGTTATCCCATTACTCTAATAAATAAAAGAATTGGTCAATATTTCAAATTCTTCTTAATACTTTATACGATTTTGACATGGAATCCATCACCATCAGTGAAATGGTAATTCAAAAAACTGTAGGTAATGCTGATTTATTTGCTCCTTTCTCAGTATCAAAAGAAGAAGTAGAGATCAGCATAATAGGTGAAAAACACCAAGTAGGTATTTCCGAAAAGAAGGGAGGTGGAGAGCACTGGCATTTATTAGGTATCTCCTGTATGCTCCATCCATTGCCTCGTTTAGTCTTCTTTCAAAATGAATTTTATTGACTGTAGTTTACAAAGGGGGAACTTGGCCTCTAAATTACATCCAAGGTTCATAGTGGGGGACCTGGGATTAGAATCTGGGTTTCACTAGCTCTCAACTAGTTCTACTAAACTATGATGGCATAAAGATGATTCTGCTATGTAAAATAAGACATTGGATGGGCCCGGAATAAATTAAACTGCAAAAGTGAATGCAATGAGGAGAAAATCATGTTTATACTGTAAGAGAGATGGTTGCACGTGAGTAAGAAATAGGTAACCTGCAAGAGTAAGTGGAGGGACATTAAAATAGAGCATGGAGAATTTTAGTTAGGCTTATGGAAAAAAAGTTTTGCTATGAGAGAGCTGTAAAATGCTATAGGAGATTGCTGAGGAGTGGGGGTGCCCTATTGCGATGTCTTAGGGCAGAAGAGATTCTCTCCTATTTGTGGAGGTGTGTGGGTAGAGTCTGGGGGGAGGGGAGAGTGCACTAATGGGTGCGGTGACCGCCCCCTCCGCCCCCCAGTCCTAGTGTGTGTTGTCTGATTGTCACCCCTGCAACTCAGTTGACCTGTTAGTTGGAATAAAAATTAAAGCACTTGAAATTTGGGGCAAAGGTAGAGCCTATCACTGGTAAAAGGTGAACAGATGAGCTCACATAGGCTGGTGAGAATATAAACTTGGTATGACCAAGAGAGTCTAAATGTTCCCGCAGGTTGACTGAACTGTGGGCAGGCTGCTTCTTCACTCTAGGTTCCTAATCTTCCTTAGAGCACTGATTTTAGAAAACTCACAATTATTCATTCTTTCTCTGCACCTTCAAAATGTAAGATATTTTATTTATTTATTTTTTGCGTGTTTTTTTTTTTTTTGACATAGGGTCTCATACTGTCACTCAGATTAGAGTGGCATCATCATAGCTCACTGTAACCTCAAACTCCTGGGCTCAAGAGCTCAGTCCACCTCAGCCTCCTGAGTAACTGGCTACAGGCCTGCATCACCCCTACTTTGCTGATTTTTCTGTTTTTATAGGGATGAGGTCTTGTTGTAACAACTCAGGCTGGTCTTGAACTCCTGGCCTTGCACAATCATCCAACCTTTAGCCCCCCAAGGTGTTGGGAATACAGGTGTGAGCCACTGACCCTGGCTCAGATGTAAGTGTTTTCATTAGATTTTAATGAATTAGGTTGATGTGTCTCTTGAAAACTTGTCCTGATCTCATTCTGAAAAGATGCACAATCTCCTTACGTTGAAAGTGAGAGGCATTTTTGAGAAATACTAATATGCTTGCTTTCATGCTCACAAGTTTCTTATAATGTAAGCTGCTTATTTTGAGAGAACTAAATAATGCTGGTAGTTAAGCTCATTGATAACATTAACTTCTTAATTGATCATCGATTCTTCATATAATTTACCAATCCAGACATGGTGTTTTGAACTCAGTGGATGTTTCACTGTGAGTTTTACTCTTTATCATGAGGGCTTTTGTCTTCTATCTTTAGCCGAGAAATCACAGTATGCTTAAAATATTTTACAGAGGTCTAAATAATATTTTGATATCATTTAGCTACATATATATTTTTTATTCTTTGTAATCTTTCCTTCACTCATTTTTATTATTTAACTAAATACCTTAAGTTAAATGACACTCAGATTATTATGAGGTTCTCTTGGGCTCTTTTTATTTGGATCTCTAAAAATTTATGCATGTTGGTATGACTATAACATTTTGGACCATCCTTGTTTCCTAAGGTGGACATGTCAGATGGTAATTTTTAGACATGAGTCCCAGAATAACCCTTTAGTCCTAATACCCTTTAGTCCTTGGGTAACTCTTTGGACCAAAACTGAGTCTTCACAAATCATTGGGACCAAGGAAAAGCTTTAGCTAACCTACATTCCCTAGTTCCTTATATTCCATTTCACTAACTATTGCAACTAACAAAACTCACTTGTACAATGTGGAAGTTTATTTCTAGAACCAATTTTGATTTCTGACTATTAGTTCCCAGGCTGCTTCCTGGTAGATGACTCTATGCAGATGATTTCCTGTAAGTTTAGATCAGAGGCGTCCAACCTTTTGGCTCTCTAGGCCACATTGAAAGAAGAGTTGTCTTGAACCACAGATTAAATACACAAATACTAACGAAAGCTGATGAGCTTAAGAAAACAAAATAAAGGTCTGTTCATAAATTCTGTGATATTCCCCACCACAGATAAGCAAAAATGTCCTTGCATAATAATTTACTTATACAGTGGCCCATTCAGAGAATCTTTTAAAATTGTTAAGCAGCTTCCAAGATTGTGATCACTAATAAAAAATATATATATATTTAAGTAATGAAATGTTTTTGAGTTTTTTGGATATGTTCATTATAAAAGTAAAACTTGGCAACATAAACAAGTGTGTTATTTGACAATGCATTTGAGAAGCTAATCTATCAATATCTGATTCGATGGAAGTAATTATAATTCTTAATGAGTTTTCGAGGTGTTCATAAGATGTTTTGTTTCTGATTTTACTCTTAATGTGCTTTATTCTTGAAAATAGTCGCTCACAAATATAGGTGCTGCCAAAAAGCAATGAGATGAATAAGCCGTGACTGTGGATCAAGGAATGTTTGTCTCTGGGAAGACAGGACCTATAAAAGTCCTGTAAAGACACATGATCAAATTTTTCTTTAAATTGAGTATCAGACTGCAAGTCTATACATTCCATTTGAAAAGTGGCGGGTAACATATTTATGTCCACTGAAAATGGAGTCACAACAGCACCAAATAATACTTTCCTGCACATCTTGAAATCGATTTTTAAACTCTTATACCAAATGGAAAAGAAAGGCTGCGTATATTTTTCTCTGTTCACAGGACTGTGTTTAGCCAATGTGTCAAAATCATGAAATTGTTCGCCTTAATTTGAGTTTGCCATAATTTCAGTTTCATTTAGAAAGCTGTTATGTTGTGAAACATTGTATTGATAACTTGGTTTTCACCTTGAGGATGGGTGATTAATTCATTTCAATGACTCGTTAAAGCCACTAAAAAAATGCTAACTCTGTAAGCCAGTTTTCATTGTCAAACTGGCACAAATTTGGTTTTCAGTACCATAAACAATTTTATAGTATGTCACAAATCATAAAATCCTTTCAACATTTGACCTTAAGTTGATGACCTCCATATGTTGACTAGTTTGTTATAGTCCCTTGGATGGTCAGCATAGAGAGGGTCTACTACATTGTTATTAATATTTATAGAAGTATGTTGTTTATAGTGTGCTGCTGCCAGTTTTTTCCACTTAACCCTTAATTACTGATTTGTTCCATGTTCACACAGATGTTTTTATTACCATTATCATCATTTAATTAGTAGACCACCTTATAACAAAATCAACAAGCCACAGGTGTATAAACAGAAACTATTCCTCCTCCTTCTAATTCTAGTCCCTGCCTGGCAATAACTTATTGATACTTACATGTGGCATATGAAAATCAGGTCAACTTAAGGAAGTGGTCAATGTAATTAGGTTACATTATAATTTACAAGGTAATATTATGCCAGGAAAAGATCCAGAAGACTATTAGCAAAGTGTTCACAGCGATTACCTTCTGGTGGGAGGTGGGTTTGAGTGGTGGGGTTGAGGAACTGGGGATATTTTGCTTTTTACTTCATACTCTTCTGGTCTGGGTATCATATGGTTGGGATACACTGCTTTTCAAATACAAAATATTGAACAACAACAACAAAAAAAAACATTTGGCCTTGACTTAGTCATTTTAATGTTGTGCCCATGAGTTCTACAAAGACCACACTGCCAAATAAGCCAATTTTACAGCAGAGTCCTTTTATTGAAGAGCCAGCCAGTGACTTCCTCAGTGTCCCAACATAGGATTTCTAAGAGCAGCTCCAAGTGCTTAAAGGGGTCAGATTTTTAAAGCTTGGTCTGCATCCTGGTTGGCAAGCAGGCTGTACAGGTGTGTCGAAGTAAGGTAGCAAACAAGCATTGTACAGAAGCAGAATTTGGCAGTTAGCCAAATGTCATACATCTTTGTTTTAATATCCACCCCCCATACATCTTAGTTTCGGTATTTCCCCCCACACATCTTAGTTTCAGTATTTTCCCCACCTGGTATTATTTAAAAGTCAGTCCGGGAACAGTTGGTACCTCCTGGTTTGTTTCCCAGGCAGTTAACCAAATAAGAAACTGGGAATGAACTAGAAGCAGGAAATCAATTAGTACTTTCTCATTTATCTTGGGAGTAAAGTAGACTTATTTCATTTCTTTTTTTGAAAGCTTGTAGTCCGGAGATTTGCCAGGAGTTAACTGGTATTTTTTCTAGTCTAGCTGAAGCCTGACACTTTTCTGCTTTAGCCTCAGCCCACTAGGCCTAACAGTAATTCCAAAAAGTAAATAATGTCACTAAGGTCAGCATCAATACTTTAAAGGAATTCCTGGAATCAGTGACAATTCAATCCCTTGGCTCTTATGAAATTCACAATTTAATGATGATCTTTATGACATTCACTGTGGAATTTTAAAGCTTTTGCAGATAAATTTTCCTGATATATACTACATGATGATACTTCATTAAACTTGAGTTTTGGGAGTCAATTACATCATCTTCTATTAATTTTACAAATTTCTATCTTTTACCTCCCATCAGTAACTAAACCAGATATATTGACAATGGACAAAGAAAATCACTTTAAAATTTTTTTTGTTTTTACAGTTTTTGGCCGGGGCTGGGCTTGAACTCGCCACCTCTGGCATATGGGGCTGGCACCCAACTCCTTTGAGCCACAGGCACCACCCACCTGAACATATTTTTTACTGCTTCATATAAGTCTCTTGCTTTAGTTTTGTCTTTTAATGGCAGTAAAGAAGCTGTTTCTCTGGTAACATTATATTCCTCATCAATACCTGTAATCGAAATGCAGGTATTGAGCTGTTTCTGTGGCCTCAGTGCTGTCATTCATCACCAAAGCTTAATATTTAAAATTATCAGCTTTAGTCTCCAAACTTCTTTCTAATAGATTTTCCAATATTTTCATTTTGCCTGGCTAGAGTCTAGGGCAGCAGTTCTCAATCTTCCTAATGCCACAACCCTTTAATACGGCTCCTCATGTTGTGGTGACCCCCAACCATAAAATTATTTTTGTAGCTACTTCATAACTGTAACTTTGCTACTGTAGTGAATCGTAACGATGTAGATATCTGATATGTAGGATAGTCTTAGGCGACCCCTGTGAAAGGGTCATTTGACCCCCAAAGGGGTCATGATCCACAGGTTGAGAACCACTGGTCTAGGGAGAAAAACTGATTTTAGAAATACCTCCCTTTTATTTCAGGGCCTATTATATCTGCCACACTTTCTGTGCGTTGCCTAACAAACTCACCATCAGTAAATCGTTTTGATGTTTCTGCTATTAAATATGCCTCCACATAACTAAATTTTACAATGGAATCTGTCAGAGTTGTAACTTTAAAAAAATATTTTGTTGAGAAGCCAGATTTTTGTTTGGTTCTGCTATTTTGTCCTTACGACACAATCCTTCATATACATTGAATGAGGCAGCACATTTTTGCATCTATTGCCTTTTCAAGTTATAGTTTTTGAAAACTTGCATAAATTCTCTACCAATTAAGCCGAGTGCCTTACTATTTACCTTAGCAAAAAAGTAGTCATCCGTCCCTTTCATTGAACAATCTTCCTTCACCTGTAATTTTCCTTTTCTTAGGTTCTGTTTCCTTTTCAGATGTTGTAGAAACCATGCTGGAACTAAAACAATAATAAGAGATAACAGATTATATTTACTTTAAATTATGAAAATTAATTGACAGGAAAATAGAAAGCAAGGTTTGGGCCCTCCACATCTCAGCTGCCAATGCAGGACAAAGTGGAGAAATGATCATAACTGTGGCGGGCGATGTGTGAGATGCCACTGAGGTGTGCAAGTACCTTAATAATCAAATAAAAATGCTCACCTGGCTTCTAAATAACATTAAATCTCTAATGTTGCAATGGTAGGTTGAAATATTAATAATTGTTGTCTCTCCAAGCTGCCACCAGCACTTGTAACATCTGATGGTGTCAATTCATCTGAGCTTTGAAGAAACACAGTGGAAGCTGAACATGGCAGTAAAACTAAAGCCATGCATGCGTACAAACAGCAAGAGCTAACGGATATTTATTTTATGGGACACAGACAAGACACTGCCATCTACACAGTTCATGCTTTCAAATTGTGCGATCAAGTTCCACCCAAAAATCACTTAAAAAATCTCACAATGTTTTAAGTAAGCATTCACAGCCATCCTGGGCCATATGTGACCCACGGGCTACAGTTGGGGCACCCTGGGTTTAGACAATGATTATTGGTCAAATTCGAGACAGTTACCTCAGTTTCAAGCCATTGAAATCAGTATCTATGAATTAGTGCTGCCTTCATTTGGGTAAATTCTAAAGCCATGAGTGTTTTCTTTTTAACAAGTGAACAGTTTATTAAGAATTAAACAAAGGTATGATGTGATACAGTACAAGCAAGACACCCAAGATATGTATAATAGTATTACTCACACAAAAACTTCAATTTTTTTTTTTTGAGGTGAAATTTTTTTTTTGAGGTGAAATTTAAGCCATGAGTGTTTTAATACGGATAGTCAGTGACCTCAAAGTTGAGGTGGGGTCCAGTTTCGTCTCCTATGTCCCAAGGCCACACAGGAAGTCCTGTGAATAGGTGCAAATGGTGGCAACAGCCATCTGAACAGGCCATCTAGGGAGTGCATCCTTCTGTCTTATTCAAAATTTCAAGCGTCTTCAACTAATTTCAAGACTATAAACTTTTAAGAAAACATTGAGCCAAAGCCATCCAGCTAAGGTGCTGCTGAATTTCTGAATCACAGAGACTATGAGATAATAAATATTTGTTCTTGTTTTGAGCAGCTAAGTTTAGGATAATTGTTTTGCAGCGATAAATAACTAAAATAGATCCCAACTATGTGTGTGTATGTGTATAGTGTGTGTACAGTGTGTATAGTGTAGTATGTGTAAAGTGTGTAGTGTGTAGTATGTATGTTTAGTGTGTAATGTGTGTGTAGTGTGTAGTGTTTGTGTGTAGTGTGCTTGGTGTGTGGTGTGTAGTGTGTGTGTGTGTTTAGTGTGTGTAGTATGTGTATAGTGTGTAGTGTTTGTGTAATGTGTGTGTTTAGTGTGTATCATGTGTAGAGTTTGTGTAGTGTGTGGTGTGTATTGTGTAGTGTTTGTGTAGTGTGTGTGTTTAGTGTGTATAGTGTGTAGTGTATGTGTAGTATTTGTGTGTAGTGTGTATGTTTAGTGTGTGTGGTGTGTAGTGTGTATAGTATGTATAATGTGTAGTGTGCAGTGTTTGTGTGTGTAGTGTTTGTGTAGTGTGTAGAGTGTGTAGTGTGTGTGTTTAGTGTGTGTGGTGTGTAGTGTGTAGTGTATAGTGTTTGTGTAGTGTTAGTGTGTGTAGTGTTTGTGTAGTGTGTAGAGTGTGTAGTGTGTCGTATTTGTGTGTAGTGTGTGTGTTTAGTGTGTGTGGTGTGTAGTGTGTAGTGTGTATAATGTGTAGTGTATAGTGTGTGTAGTGTTGTGTAGTGTGTGTTTAGTGTGTGTAGTGTGTAGTGTGTTTAGTGTGTATAGTGTGTAGTGTTTGTGTAGTATGTAGTGTGTTTAGTGTGTAGTGTTTGTGTAGTGTGTAGTGTGTGGTTTGTGTGGTGTGGTTTGTGTTGTGTGTAGTGTGTGTGGTTCTCTTTCCTGTGCTCTGGCGTCTTCACTGTCCTTGGGGTATTTGCCCCCATGTGTGTGTGTGTGTGTAGTATGTGGGGTGTGGTTTGTGTAGTGTGTGTGGTTCTCTTTCCTATGCTCTGGCATCTTCACTGTCCTTGGGTATTTGCCCGCTGACTGCCTCCTAACTGTGGGAGGTGGGCACCATGAGCTGGAAGAGGGAGTGAGGAGTAGAGATTGTCACATTACAACCCATTCTATTGTATTTTCACAGAAAACGGTATCTCTGAAGAAGTGGAAGTAATGTCTTAGAATTAATAGTAATGACATTAAAACCAGGAATCTCTTTCTGAATGGTAAATCCAATTATATAATTTTACAGCTTAAATCTTATCAAAGGTCAAAACCAAAACTCAATAAATGTTAGCGAGACTTTCCTTTATCTGGCCTCTACTTCTCTCTGTAGCCGGTCACACCCACGTTTCACCAGCATCTCCTACATCCAGGTGGGGAGGACATTCTCCACAAGAGCAGTTACTGCAGGTTGTGGGGTTAGTAGTTTTGTGTTTCTGGAGGCTAATCAGACAACCTTGTTGTATTTAGCTGATTGAAACACATTTGGTTAAATTAATGGAGATTTGTGCTGATGTTTATTGTAGAAACATTTGGTCCTAGATGAATTTAGTGCTAAGGCCATTTTGGTGGCTTTGACGCAAACTGTGATGAGCCTCTGTTTGTCAGGTTGGTGGAGATCCTTTGTGCCGAACCCCAAATCAAACTAATTAAGGTTGATGACAGTCTCTCATCTTTTCCCCTCCCTGAGAGGGCCCCACTATCAACTCTCTTTTGAAGTACTCTAAACTTTCTCCTTGTTCTTCCTAAATAAAATCTCTTTCTCAAAGACCTCTGGCCAATTGTGATGACCTGTGGTGGGTGGGGGAGGGAGTGGGTGGAGGGGTGTCTTCCCATTTGGGTTCTCCTCTGTTGCTCCAGGTTCTGTTCCCCCTCTTTTGCTTCCCCCTCTTTTGTTTATCAATCTTTATAGCAATCCTTCCACCAACAAACTGTATCCTGTCGCTTAAAAAAAAGGGATAATGACAACAAGAAACTAGGGGCCTGGGGAGGCCTTTGTAAACTGACAGAGAGAGGAAACCCAGTCGTGTGGTTGTTTGCAGTTGTGTTGTAGTTAAGGACCATGGCAAAAAAATTCAGGCCAAGGATGACATCAAAGAGGACTTCAAATGTAAGGGGTGAACAAATAGAACTTAGGCTCATAGAAAGAAGGGAAAAAAGCAGCGACTGCTCTCACCTGCCACCTTTGCTGAGGCTTTCTCCTCTCTGGAGTTCCGGACACTCTGCTTTATCTGTGACTCCAAGTGGCCCAGACCCTACTTCTAGCCAAGTTTAGCATTTCTTCAAGACTTTCCTGATTCCCAGGAATGAGCTAGTTTTTTGAATCTAGGTAGTCATAGGATCCTTGCCTACATCTGAAATAGCACTTGCTGCTGAATATTAAAATTACCCTTCTTTCATCTTTCTTAGCAAACTATAAAGAATTTAAGGGCAAGGATTATGCCTAGTTTATTATTATGGATTCAGTGCGGACTTGGGAAAATAATTATTATTCAATGAAGATCTAATAAATGAATGAAAAAACAAATTTGTCCTAAGCCAAGCTGTTATAAGGCACAAAACCTTCTTCCCAAAATAATTATTCAGTATTTTAAAGTACAGCATTACAAATGCTAATTAACTTCAGGGGATTACTTCATTAGCAGAAAAGTCAAAGTTGCATTTTTTGATCAAATGTTTTAAATGAATGCGATATTTTCCTCTGCAATCATTTTAACTTGAGTATTAACAATTTCCTTTATAAAAAACAGGGTGGTTTTGTGACCTTAAAAATGTCTGTTGAATGGGCTTTATCATTAATGAGAGTGCATAAATATAGAGACATTGACATTATTTATTCCATTAATATTCTGTTAAATTGGTGGAGCAGTTAGATATAGGCCAGATGTAGCAGAGAACATGAAATACTATGAACTTGGTGGGTGACAACCTTTACTGGTTTCCATGCTTTTTACAGAAGCAGTTGTACTTGACTTACACATAGTCACGCTGCCTGTCAGAACACATTATTAATCCTTTCTGGATATAGAAGACAGTGATATTAATGAGGCTGATTCTGTATAAGCCCAGGCTAATGGGTATGCTTGTTAATTTTTAACAAAAATATGCTTAAAAGGTGAAAACAATTAAAAATAGAAAATGCTTATAAACTGAGGATATAAAGTATCCAGAGTACTTGTACAGTTTATAATGTGTATATTTTCAGCAGTTCCTACAAAATAGTCAGAAAGGTAAAAACAATACAAGTTTATAAAGTGAAAAGGCTACGGTACACTAAGGGTAATTTATTGTAGAAGAAAGAGTTTAAAAAATAATGTTAGTGTACCCTACATAACAGTGTTTATAAAGCCTACAATAGTCTAGAGCAGTGATTTTTCAGTGTACTGTGGCATAGTGTACTGTGCTATGTCAGGAGAGGATTTAGCTGTGCTGTAAAAATTTTTAGACATCATTAATTAAATTATTTTCAAAAGAAGTTCAAAGCACAGTAAGTATATTGTTCTTTTTTTTTTTTTTTTGCACTTTTTGGCCGGGGCTGGGTTTGAACCTGCCACTTCCGGCATATGGGGCCGGTGCCCTACTCCTTTGAGCCACATGCACTGCCCAGGTATATTGTTCTTTTTACTTTTTTTTTTTTTTATCAGTATAATTTAAGGGAGCTGTGAAAGTTTAACTATAGGTTCAAGTGTGCCATAAGGTTAAAATGGTTGAAAAACACAGGTCCATGGCAATGTCCTAGCCCTTCACGTTCACTTGCCACTCACTCACTGACTTACCCAGAGCAACTTCTAATTCTGCAAGCTCTATTTATGGTAAGTGCCCTATGCAGGAGTGCCATTTTTATTTCTACAATTTTCCATGTTTATACACACAAACACTTGCACTGTGTTAAAACCATTTACAGCATTTGGTACAGTAACATGCTTTGTAGGGTGAGAGCCTGGGAGCAGGAGGCTGTGCCATGGGTCCAGCTGTGTGGTAGGCCAGACCATCGAGGTTCATGGAAGCACCGTCCGCAATGCTCACTCAGCACTCGTCTCCTAACAATGTTTCTGAGAATCTATCCCCATCAAGAAGCAGCACCTGACCATAGATGTAATTTCTGGCATCCCCAAAAGCAGAAAAACAGCAACAACAAAAGCACAACTAGCACTTAACTATCACTCACTTTGATCCAGGCTTCTTTCTTTCTTTCTTTCTTTCTTTCTTTCTTTCTTTCTTTCTTTCTTTCTTTCTTTCTTTCTTTCTTTCTTTCTTTCTTTCTTTCCTTCCTTCCTTCTCCCTTTCTCCCTTTCCTTCCTTCCTTCCTTCCTTCCTTCCTTCCTTCCTTCCTTCCTTCCTTCCTTCCTTCCTTCCTTCTTTCCTTCTTTCTTCCCTTTCATCCCTTTCCTCCATTACATCCCTTTTCTCCCTTTCGTCCCTTTCTTCCCGTTCAGGACAGGGGGAAATTTTTGTTTTTTTGGTCTTCAACCTTCATCCTCTGGCCCCTAGGCGCTGAGGGGGGGAGGGAGTAGCGAGGGGCCCGCCAAGGCTTCCTCCTACTGGAGTTTGCCACACCAGGGGGCGTCTGGTTTTGATTTGCTTTCACTTCTCCAATAGCTCGTCCTCCCCTTTCTTTTGCTGTGCTAATTTACTTATTTTGATGGATTGAGATTGATTGATATACATACATAAATTCAGACATACATAATAAAACATATACATAAAATTCCTTCCCTCCCGTGGGTGGGTGGGTGGGTCCAGGGCAGTTGTTGAGCTTGTTCAGAGCGTTCGCGAGTCGACCAGATGTCTCTGTCGGGACTCGGCAATGTTCCGTTCCTTTGGTTCCTGTGGTTAAGGTGGGTGGCGTGGGGATGCCCCCAACCCACCCCCCGCCGTGTACTTGCCTCCTGGATTTAGTAAAGAGGGAAAAACGCGTGTCTTTTTTTGTGTGTGTATGGATATATACCCACTCCCATATGTATTTAATATTATTCATTTGTTTATTTATGAGCCTCAGGCGCCACCCCGTATACATATTTCTTATTAATTTTTTGTTTTTTTTGAGACAGAGCCTCAATCTGTCACCCTGGATAGAGTGCTGTGGCATCACAGCTCACAGCAACCTCCAATTCCTGGGCTCAAGTGAGTCTCCTGCCTCCGCCTCCCAGGAAGCTGGGAGTATAGGCGCCTGCCACAATGCCCGGCCATTTTTTGGTAAGAGCCGGCATTGTTGTTTGGCGGGCCTGGGCTGGATTCGAACACGCCGGCTCATGTGTATGTGGCTGGTGCCTTAGCCCACTGAGCCACAGGCATCAAGCCACTATTTCTTTCTTTTATTGATTGATGGATTGAGTCATCAAGTGAGTGATTTTAATATTTATTTATTTATGAATTAATTTGTTTGTCTTATTGTTTGTTTGCTTATTTTTGCTGGTTTGGGCCGGGGCTGGGTTTGAACCTGCCACATCCGGCATATGGGGCCAGCGCCCTACCCCTTTGAGTCACGGGTGCCACCCAATTTTTATTTTTTTATTTTCTTCATTTTCTTTCTTTCTTTCTTTCTTTCTTTCTTTCTTTCTTTCTTTCTTTCTTTCTTTCTTTCTTTCTTTCTTTCTTTCTTTCTTTCTTTCTTTCCTTCCTTCCTTCTTTCCTACCTTCCTTCCTTCCTTCCTTCTTTCTTTCCTTTTTCC
>CAUYON010010915.1:0-33557 GCA_963573935.1 Arctocebus calabarensis | reverse complement strand
GAGTCTGGATTCTTCACTTCCAGCTGGTTGAATATAAACTCAATCACAACATCATCTTCAAACCCAAGGATTTCTGTTACTCGCTTTGTTATCCAAGGCTTTATAACCTCCAAATTTACTTTGCTCATGTCCACCTTTTTTCTAGGCATTCTACAAACTTCAGCTGCTTCAGTAGTTTCTTCTGTTTGTTGCTGAACCTATTATCCTGTTCCGCACTTGTTCCCCTGCCCCAAGTTTCAGCCTCCTGCTGAGCCTCAGGAAGAAACCCCTAGCCTCACCCCCAGATCCTCGGGCTTCTCATTTCTGGAGTGTTTTAAAACAAACCTTAGACATCATATCATTCCACTCATAAATAATTCAGTTAATTCAGTAGGCATCTCTATTGTATAAGGACTCATCTTAGTTTGTACCATAACAAATACCATAGGCTGGGTAACTTAAATAACAAAATTATTTTTCTCTCACTTTTGGAGGCTAGAAGTCTAGATCAAGGTGCCCGCAGGGTTGGTTTCCCTGAGGCCTGTCTCCTTGGCTTGCAGCCACCTGTTCGCTGTGTCCTCACATGGCTTTTTCCCTGTGTGAATCCCCTCAGCCCATGTCTCTTCCTCTCCTTGTAAGGACACCAGCCCTTACATTAGGGCCTGATCCTTACGACTTCATTTAACCTCAGTTACTCTTGAAAGGCCCTTCTCCTAAAACAGTCACCTTGGAGGTGAAGGCTTCAACATATGAATTTGGGGGAAAAACAATTCAGTCCATAATAGAACTTAAAAAAAATATGATCGAAACCCCATTGTCATGCCTAAGAGTAAAAATAATAATAATAATAACTGCTTAATACTCTGTAGCCTCCTATTCACATTCAAATTTGCCCTAATTGTTCTGAAAAAAAATTATATTTGGTTTATAGAAATTGTTCAAAATTGTTAAATTATTCAAAAGATGGAGCATTTTTTAGAAATACAGATTCCCAAGGCCCAGCCTGGGTGGCAACTTAGCTTTCATCCTGCTGCTCCTTCATCAGGTATCTCCTATGGGGTCATGATTGTTTCGCTGTTATTTGACTCAAAAGGAAACTTGACTATAAACATTTTTATCAGAATTAAGCCAACATTGATAGACTTCCATTAAAAAAATCGTCTCCACAACAACTGTTGTTAGTAATAAAATTTATCAATTAATTTTCCATATAGCACAGTTTCCAGTTTTTACCATTTTTACGTATAGCTCCTTGAAGTAATTTTCATCAGAATCAGTTCTTTTTCTGTTTAAATTTTACAACAAAATTGGATTCACTATCAGGTTTTTGTCCATGTCACATTTTACCAGCTGTAACATCTGCCTTTGTGAGTTTTACCTTGTCACTCTTACTTCTGCCATAACCAATTTTCCTTGATCAGATTTGAATGTCTACATTTTGTCAGGAGGTTTTGATTGTTCAAGCAATTTTTCATCAATAATCATTTTTTTCCTACATGCAGTTTTAGCTGTTGTTAATCTTATTGTCACTTTGATGAAAGACAGAGAGCTGCTTTTTTTTTATGTATTCATGAAAAAAATGTTATGCATCTAAGAGAGAGAAGTGGAGATAAGGTGTGGGAGTCAGAAAGTGACAAAAAGACAGGCAGAGGGAGATGGAGAAGGATTGCACAAGAAGCTACAGCTGTCTTGGGATAGCATTTGCTAAGCTCTCTGAGGGGCCCAAACGCCTTGGAGGTCAAAACAGCAAGATTAAAACAATATGGAGGCTGCAGTATGGTCGGTGAGAATGGACTGGACAAATAGTTCAGGACTCTCAATCCTGAGAAGTTAAACACACAAGTGTCATCTTGCCACCCCTGCCCCCATCTCCTTTTACACTTCTTTATATTTCCTTCCCACCCCTCCTCCCTCTTTTTCTATTGCCCATAAAGTACCGTTAGTCCTGAACTATTTGTCTTCTCATTTGAGTTTTATCAGTGTCTAGGACAGTGCCCTGCATGCAGTGAGTGCTCGATAATTACTTATTGACTGGATTATTTTTAAGCATCACCCTTAGGATTTAAACTCCCATAAGCTAGGCCACTGTTAGCAAATCAAAACATATCGAACGCGACCCACCACTTCCTGGGGGGTAAGTGGGTGGATGGAGCCAGATTCAGCAATTCTGAACTGTTGGGAGGCCTCTCAATCTGTCTGCAGAATTGAAGCTTGAAAAGTTTTATTTTTTGCCGACGTTCCCTAGCAAATGCCTGCTGCACACCCACACACTTAGCCAGCAAGAAGAAAAAAGAAGAGCTGCTGGAAGAATTATTCCCTCTGGGACCAATAATCACAGGAGCAGCCATCCCCAAAGCTCCCCCTCCAGCGTGGGCTCCTGGCTCCTCTAGTCCAGCCTCACAGTTGCCAGGGGCTGAAACCAAGGAGGAGGAAGGCTTTGAGGGAGCATAGCCCCTCCTACCAGGGTGAGGCTCTGGGTGTGACCCTGCACAGGCCAGGGGATGGGGTGCAGAGACCCAGCCAAGCTAAGAGAGGGACGAGGAGATGAGAAGAGGACTACCAGTTTTTGGCTGCTGTTTTAAATCGTTTGAAATGGCAGCACCGTGAATGTAGACCATGCGATTATAGGGTTAAAACCTGAGGATCAGCAAAAAGAAAACAGAAGGAGCAAGGGAAGGATGCTGAAATGAGAGAGAGAAGAGTTAGACCCAGTGTTTTTCAAACTTGGCTGCGGGTTATAACCACCTACAGGGCTTTAACTGCCTGAAGCCTGGGCCCCACCCCCAGAGACTGATTTAATTGGTCTGGGTTGGGTTCTGGGTATCAGGATTTTGTGAAAGCTCCCTAGGGGTTTCTAATGTATAGCCAGAGCAGAAACCAATTGGACTAGATGATTGGAGAGGGAAAATGAAATGAAATATGATCTTTCTGTGTCTTCTGTGACCCACAGCGCAAGAGAGAGTGATCTGGGGTGTGCCTACCCTCTGGTGTCCCTGTGGCAAGTTGTGTGGCTCAGTGGAAAGAGCTGGGTGTGTGCATCTCAAGACCTGAGTTCTAGTTTCAGAATGACCTCTAGCTCCTGCGTGACCTTGGAGGTGCTGGACAGAGAAAATCTGACTTTACTGATTCACAGAGGGCTGGTCACTTCCTCTTGCTGCCTCAGTTTTCTCATGAAAACTAAGGGTGTTGATCTCCAGCTCTAAAACATTCCAAATCTCTCCTTTCATTAAAATAGCCCAGTCACTTCTAGTTCAACAGATTTTTTTTTCATGAATTATTCAAACTTGGGAGTCAAATGTTGAAAATAACATGTTCACAGTGTCCTCATTAGGAAGCTTTTAGCTGTGAATCTCTTTTCTTCCACTACATTTCCAAAGGCTGACTTCTGCAGAGTTTAGGGGAACGAACATAGTCAATCATTTAAAAAGGTCCCTAAAGTGTGCCACGTGAAGTAAGGTAAGTAATAAACACCCGCCTGATAAAGAGAGACAGGATAATAAATTGAGAAAGAGAAAACAGCCGCAGATGCACTAAAGAGCTCCACAGACTTCTGTGAAACCCTCAGTGGTGCTGGCTTCAGTGTGCATCCTCCCCACGAACATCTACTGTACACCTGCCTCGCAGAAGGGGACTCTAACAGACCATCCTTGCCTTTGAGGAGCCCTAGTCGTGGGGATTGAGGCAGACACCTAATCAATGATGACAGAATGTAAATAAGAGGTGGACTGTGGTACAGGATTTTAACTTCTGGTTTTCTCCTTGACTTTTAACTATCAAACAGGAAACTCAGAATAAGTAAAAGGTAGGCCCAAGTGATGATACTCCTCGAAGGGGGCCTCAGTCTCTGCCGGTGGGACATCACAATATCATCTGACGTCACAACAGTCCAGATAACAGAGGGGTTCATCATAGCTGCTTCTGGAGATGGGATCGTGAAAGTGTGAAAAGAAAGGCCTGTTGGTTTCTGTGATTTATGATTAAGTTATAAATATCTTATAATTCCAAAGCAATGGTATTTCTAGAGAACAGAAATGGGAGTAAATTCATTTGCTTAATTTCCAAAAATCATTCTCTTATATTACTGCTTCATGATTAAACAAACGTCATCCAAAGCAGTTGGGAAAGTTATATGCAGTGACTGTACTCAGGCATATCTCTGCAAGAATCGACAGACAATGAGATCTGGGAATGTCAAGGAGGTAAGGAATTTAAAATGCTAAGACATTTATATTTCATTTTACTTTACATTGGAAAGATGGTTGTAAGCTATTAAAATGTAAGCCAGTAGTTCCCAAACACTAGCATGCATCTGATTTACTTGTAAGGCTTGATTAAAATGCTAATTGCTGGCCCCACTCCTAGGATTTCTAATTTGGCAGTTTTGGGGTAAGGCCAGAGAATGTGCATTTCCAACAAGTTCCCAGGTGGTCCTGATGCTATAGGTTAGGGACCACATTTTGTGAAACACTTGGCTCATCAGTGCAAATTCACTTACCTTCCAGTTTCTTCACCAGCAAAGAGATGATTATTAAGAATTTGCCCCAGTCTAAGATCCCATGATTTTATGAAGTGATGATTATTAAGAAGCACTGTCCATTCATTTTGGAAGGAAGAGGAAAACCACTTTATAGAGCATCCACGTTTAGTTCTTCTATAGCCATTTGAGTGGATGGCCATTTTAGAGGTAGACACACGGAAGTCCAGAGAGTTTTGATAAGTAGGCGGGATTTGAACTCTGAGCCATCCTTGTTCTATCCAGCACACCACAGGCTCTCTCACTGTGGGAGCAAAGTGACAATAATGTCAGGGAAATGCCTCCTCCCACAGACTGCTATTCTACTTCCAAACACCTCTGACACTTGGGTGTTTGCGCCCAAGAGGGAGACTTTGGCGCCAGAGGCCCCCTTGTTTACAGATCTGGAATCCCACACATAGGGCTAGTCAAGTCTTGGATGATACAAATGTCAACACAGCAAAAACACAGGCAGAGGCAAGAACATTTCAAAAAATACAATCACCCATTTTCTTTTTGCTAGAACCAGTAGCTTTTGACCCTCTATTTGAATAGGCTTTTATTTTCCTTAAAAAAAAGAAAACCTCTTCTATTTATAGCTCCCTTAATGACAAGGTCACAATGTTCACTGGAATGAGAGGAGGAAACCTCTCGATGACATAAGTAAGTCTTGCCAATCCAGTAATTCAAAATCACAGGCTCGAGTGACACTCATGGAGGAAAAAGGATCACTTACCCAAATCTGACCATTAGTGAGAAGGAAGTGATATCTGTCAGCTACCACTTACCCAGGGTCTCTTAGGGACCATCTGGCTTTTTACAAGTAGTCTTTAAATTATTTGCAGAGTCGGAAAGCCCAGTTCAGTAGGCTTCGCAGGCTGCTGGAAGCTGAACCAGATGACTTCTTGGAGAATTTGAAGCCAGAATTACGAGTGCCTGATGTTCGAGAGGATTTAAATGACTGTCTACACTGGGGAAGAAACTATACAAGAGCAATGTATGCACCATAGGTTGGGAGGTGGGGAGTAGCAGTGGTCTGGCCCAGTGTTCTTCTAATTTTAATGTACATGTGAACTGCCCCAGGATTTTGCTAAACACAGACTCCGTGTAAGTAGGTCTGGTCCAGGGCTGAAATCCTGCATTTCTAAGCTCTCCTTGCTATGTCAATGTTGCTGGTCCACAGACCACACCTTGAGTTGTAAAAGTCTGGAAAATTTTCCATGTGGAATTTTGAGCAGCTTTAAGGGCATCAATTTCCAGATCCTCAGAGCCTATTTGTACTCTTTCTTTCCTAATGCTACCTGAGAAAGAATGAGGTCATGTTGTAGCTTCCCCTTTGACAATGGATTTATTCCCACTTTACAGAAGAAAAGCCCTTCTCTCTTCCATTCCAAATCCTACCGTGGGGTGTTGCCTCAGGGTACAAGAACCCCCAGCTTTCCAACCAAGGTAACAATCTGAAATATTGGTATGAGAAAAAAAAAAACATTTTTTTTTAAATCTGAGGAACGCGAGCCCCTTTACATCATCAGTACCGAGAGGCATTTAAAATGTAATAGCAGTCTGTCTCACTCCCCCCTGATATAAGTAATTACCTCTTGGAGCCACTTACTGTGTGGGCTCCGACTGATGCCAAGTAGCCACAAAATGCCATATGTTGGATAGTTGAACAATGTATAGCCAATCTAACCAGTATTATTTCTGTAAACCAATGAGAATCCCTGGTGAACAACTTTTGTAATTGCCCCCTCTCCCGATTTGTCCTTTTTTCCTTTAAACACTTGAGTCTCTCCTTTGTTACCCAGAGCACTCTCCAAGGGAACCTGGAAGTGTATCCGGGGCTTCAGTTCACAACCTTGGCCCAAATAAGCTCTCTACATTAATTTTGCCATAGCTTCTTCCTTTTAGGTTGACAGGTATTGTTGAGAAAGTGACTAACTCTAATAATTGGTTGCAAATATTTTCACAAGTGAAATGGTTTAGATTCCTTGCTCTCAACAAAGTTGTAAGAGATATGAATCATACACTGATAGCTGTTTAAAAGTAATTTTGAGAGAAAAATTACTAAATGATTTTTGTTTCTTAACACATTAAGAATTCAAAGAATTAAATGACATTTCTACGACAAAACTTCTAATACCACTGCTTAAATATGAACAACATTTCTCAGCATTTATTCCTGTAAAAAAGTTAAAAATAAGGTGAATATTGATGCTGAATCCTATATCATTCTAGCAATAAGTCAACCAAGATATAATTAATTGTAGAAAAGAGAGCGTGCACAAGAAAGGGAAAAAAACACTATCCATATCATTAAGGGATTAACTTCTGATGAAAAATCTTGTTTTGTAATGATCAAAACATATATTTATGTTGTTTTGAGCCAACCATACACCAAAAAAATCATTGTAATGACTCAATTCAGAAAAGACAATTTGACATTTGGAGCTTTATGGACTCTGAGTTTCTTTTTAATTTTTTTAACAAAGAAATATGACACAAAAGTATGTTTCATAGGGATAATGTTCTATAAAGTAAAAGAATGGAAATATGAATCCAAGGAGAAAAAAGAATGATGTAAAGTTTAAGAAGAGCTTTTCTACTATTTCTAAAAGGACGATTATATCGAATCACTTGGTATATAGATTCCATTTGAAACACTTTTAAAAATGATATAAAAGTCTTGTTTTAAAATGTCAATACTTTATTAACAAACCGTGGGAGATGTATACCATGGAATACTATTCAGCCATAAAAAAGATGGAAACTTTACATCTTTTGCATTTACCCTGATGGAGATGAAGAACATTCTCCTTAGTAAAGTACCACAAGAATGGAAAAGCAAGTATCCAATGTACTCAATGTGAAACTAGTAGTTGAACAACTATACATTTGAATAAAACTTAAAAAATGAAACTATAATAATTTGATTATACCTAAAAGAAATTTTAAAAATTCCTCAGTATTATAACATGTTCACGTTTACAATTTTGTATAATACAGATACCTTTTTCTGGATCTCTCTCTCTTTCTCTGTCTTTCATCCAGTTTTTTTTCCATTGGTATCCAAATAAGGTCCACACATGATTATTAGTGGAAGTGTCTTTTAAGCCTCTTTATTCTGGAGGGTCTCCCTTTGAGCACTCATGTTCACATTCTCTCTCTCTCTTTCTTCTTGTTGCAACTTATTTGTGAAGAAGCCAGGTTGACTTATAAAGTGTTCTACTGCCTTAGTCTGCTTGGGCTGCAATAACAAAATACAATCACCCCTCAGTACCCATGGGGATAGGGTCCAGGACCTCCTGTGAATACCAAAATTCTCAGATGCTCGTCCATTGTATAAAATGGAGTGGCATTTACATATTACTTACATACATCCTCCTATATACTTTAAATAATCTCTAGATTACTTATAATACCTAATACAATGTAAATGCTATGTAAATAGTAGTCATATTATTTACAATAATGACAACAAAAAAGTCTATACTCAGTACAGACACAACTTAAAAAAAAGTATTGTCTATCCTTGCTTGGTTGAACCCACAAACTCAGAACCCTCAGCGATGGAGGGTTGACAGTATCACAAACAGGGTAGCCTAAATAGCAGATATTTATTTTCTCACAGTTTCTAGATGCTAATTGCTAGGTGCGGGCAAGTCTAAGATCAAGGTGCCAGCAAGGGTTGGTTTCTGGTAAGGCCCCTCTTCCTGACTTGGAGACAGCCACCTTCTCATTGTGTCTTCACATGGCCTTAATTTAGTTGGAGTGGGTAGAGTTGGGGATCATGTACACTTTGTTGTCTGTCCCTTTTCTCATAAAGACCGTGCTCCTATTGAATTAGGGCCCCACCCTTATGATCTCATTTGACCTTAATTACCTTCTTAAATGCACTATCACCAAAATATGGTCACATTGGGGGTTAAGGCTTCAATTATATGAATCCTGGAGGAACATAGTTCAGTCTATAAAGCCTACGTTCTGGCTTGGCACCTGTGGCTCAATGGGCTAAGGCGCCAGCCACATACACCTGAGCTGGCGGGTTCGAATCCAGCCTGGGCCCGCCAAACAACAATGACAGCTGCAACCAAAAAATGGCCAGGCATTGTGGTGGGCATCTGTAGTCCCAGCTACTTGGGAAGCAGAGGCAAGAGACTCGCTTGAGCCCAGGAATTGGAGGTTGCTGTGAGCTGTGATGCCACAGCACTCTATCCAGGGTGACAGCTTGAGGCTCAGTCTCAAAAAAAAAAAAAAAAAAGCGTACGTTCTGGGTTTTGTTTACCATATCCCCATAGTGTTTTTTTAACATGTTCTTAGACCCTCTATATTTTAGTATCTTAGTAGTTGGAGTTAGAGGCTTGATAAGATTAATTTTTTTTTTTTTTGAGACAGAGCCTCAAGCTGTCACCCTGGATAGAGTGCCGTAGCATCACAGCTCACAGCAACCTCCAATTCCTGGGCTCAAGTTAGTCTCCTGCCTCTGCCTCCCAAGTAGCTGGTACTACAGGCGCCTACCACAATGCCTGGCCATTTTTTGGTTGCAGCCGTCATTTTTGTTTGGTGGCTGGGGCTGGATTTGAACCCGCCATTTCAGGTGTACATAGCTGGCGCCTTAGCCTGTTGAGCCACAGGCGCCGAGCCAAATAAGATTAATTTTTGACAAAATTATTTCATAATAGTACATATACTGCCTTCTATAATACTAATTTACATAAATGAATCCCATGTTAAAAAATAAAATAAGCTCGGCACCCAATGCTCAGTGAGTAGGGCCTGCTAAACAACAATGACAACTGCAACCAAAAAATAGCTAGGCAGTATGGTAGGCGCCTGTAGTCCCAGCTACTCAGGAGTCTGAGGCAAGAGAATTGCTTGAGCCCAAGAGTTTGACGTTGCTGTGAGCTGTGATGCCATCGCACTCTACCAAAGGCAACATAATGAGACTCTGTCTCAAAAAAATAAATAAATAAATAAAAATTTAATTTAATTTAAAAATCCCATGTTTATTAATATTATTAATTATCCAAAAATGGAATTTCTCAAAGCCATCAAATATAAATAACCCTGTCAAATTTTTCCAAGGTAAAATCATAGATAACAATAATGATAGCTAATATTTATTGAGCACAAATGTGCCAGGCACTTTGTGTTTATTCTTTAAAACAATCTTATTAACTTTTACACGCATGAATTATATAATACTGATGTCAGGGATTTTAGTGTTCCCACCAACAGAATAGTGTACTTTGTGCCAATAGGAAAGCTTTTGTCATTCACCTCCACCCTCCTCCCCCTTCTCAGTTTCCATTGTCCTTTACACTACTTTATGACCATATGTACCCATCATTTAGCTCCTATTCATTAATGAGCACATGTGCTGTTTATTTTTCCATTCCTAAGATACTGCACTTAGGATCATGCTCTCCAGTTCTATCCAAGTTGCTACAAATGACAGCATTTCATTCCTTTTTATGGCTGAGTAGTATTCTATGGTGAATGCATATATAGGTATATATACATACATACATATATATGTATACCTTTTCATTACCCATTCATCAATTGATAGGCACTTAGCCTATCAATTCCACATCTTTGCAATTCTGAATTTCCTATGACAAACATTCAGGTACAGGTATCTTTTTGATATAATGACTTCTTTTCCTTTGAGTAGATACCCAATAGTGAGACTACTGGATCATTGAATGGTAAGTCTACTTTTAATTCTTGGAGGAATCTCCATGCTGTTTTCCATAGAGGTTATACTAATTTACACTCCCACCAATAGTGTATAAGCGTTCCTTTTTCTCTGCATCTACACCAACATCTATTGTTTTTTTGTTTTTTTTAATAACAGTCATTCTGATACAGATGAATTGGTATATCATTGTGGTTATAATTTGTATTTCCCTATGATCAGTGATATTGAGCATTTTCCATATGTTTTTGGCCGTTTATCTATCTTCTTTTGGGAAAAAACAAAAAAACAAAACTCTGCTCAGGTTTTTTACCCTCTTTTTTTTTTTTTTTTGCAGTTTTTGGGCGGGGCCAGTTTTGAACCCACCACCTCTCGTATTTGGGGCCAGCACTCTACTCGTGTGAGCCATAGGCATGGCATTTTTGTCCACTTTTTAAAGGATTTTTTTGGTGGGGTTTTTTCCCTAGCTGATTTGAGTTCTTTGTAGATTCTGGTGATTAGCCCTTAGTCAGATGTATATTTGAATGTGAATATTTTCTCCTGTTTTGCAGGTTGTCTGTTTACTCTGTTGATTATTTCCCTTATTGTGCAGAAACTTAAATTTAATTAAGTCTCATTTATTCATTTTGGTTGTTACCATATTTGCCTTTGGGGTCTTAGTCACAATTTCTTTGCTTAGGCTGGTGTCTCAAAGAGTTTTTTGTAAGTTTTTCGTATGTTTTCTTAAGAATTTTTATGGTTTCAGGTCTTACATTTAAGTCCTTAATTTCCATGAGGAAATATTCCCTAACTTTTCCAATGGTGATAGTATAATTTTAGGAAATTTTTCTAAAATGGCCTTTTGAAGCATCTTCTCAAATATTTAATCAAATACTAAGTGAATTTTAGAAAAGCTCATCTCTTTTAGAAAAGCTTTAGAATTGGAATTTGTTGGGGCATTAAATCATGAGAAAGTCTCACTTGAGAGAGCTAGAGCAGATTGTCAATAAATATGTACCAATTTAACAATATAAAGTTTCGCCACAGCAGACTGCTTCATGATAAAACAGCAATGTGAGGTAAAAATGAATACACCTCCCCCAATTGGGTTAATTATATTTCCTGTTATCCGAGTTTGCCCACTTCCTGCCTGTATTTTCTACTACTTTAATACCTTTTCCACCAATTTTTGGTAAAAATCCTCATGGTCGGGGGCCTACAGATATGACTTTGTTTGGAAGACTAGTCTCCCAGACTAGACTACTTTTGCCTTCCTTATCTTCATTTTTTTACCTTCCCTTTCCTAATAAAAGTATTGACTTCATGGTCAGGGTTTTAACATATTGTTATACTCTAAGTTTGATCTATGGACCAGCAGTATCAGTATCGGCAGGGAGCTTGTGAGAAACGTACAATCTTGGAGCCCACCTAGAGCTGTTGCATTAGAATCTGCATTTTAACATGATCCCCAAGTGATTCATATACTCAAGAAAGTTTGAGAAGCACTCATTTCAGTGTTTCCGAATCTCATACTTATCTTGCAAGGTTATCGTGAGGATTAAGTGTATTCCAAAAAAAAAAAAAAAAGTGTATTCCAAATACCTGGTAAATAGTAGGTGCCAAATACATTATCTTCTTCCTTCACCCAACACCTGGCACTGCCCATGCCTCTGCGTGAGCCCTCCTCCCTGGCTTGGGGCTTCTGAACGCTGACCTTAACTTGCTTTCTCAGGCCCTGCTACTTGGTCAGTACCCTGGACTCTGACCTCAGCTCTTCCCCTGGAGTCCCTGGCAGTCCACTGTGGCCAGTTGCTATAATTTTCAGCACCTCCTGCTAATCTACACCCTCCCCAAGCCCCACCTTTCTTGGCCAGTCTTTTATTGTGGATATCTCAGATCCTACAGCACTACTTATTTTAGTCATGCTGCCATTGCTCAAAATGGCCTTGGAACTGGTCCTTGGAATTTGCTTTCACAGCCTCACACAGTGACTGGCCCAGCAAAGGCACTCAACTAAATATTCCTCATGGGAATGAATGAAGAACAAGTATTTGCTTCATACTGAGCCATGTCGTTAAGGTTTATTATCTCCCTTTGGGGGGATTCCCTTTGCTTTTCCTTATTTTCACTTTTCTTTGGCATCCAAAAAAGCATGATACAGAAGGCTGAGATTTAATACCTACCTAGGGAGAAAGGAGAATGCCTGACCTGTTTAGATTCTAAACCCAAATCCTCTATGCAAAGGAGCCCTTTGGAACTCAAAGTGTAAAGCCCTACTCACTATGATTCCACACTGAGACTTGAGGCCATATTGCCAGTAGGTAATAAAGCATTTCATCCTGGCCTGGTGCTCTATACTGAGGTCACTAGAGGCCATTGGTGTCCTGCCCAAATCTCCTTCACTAGCCAGTATATCCACCTCCCAAATGCCAAAAGTGCTATGGCTAAAAACTTCCACTTGTGATCTTCTTTGGACACTTGCTCTTGGATTAGATAGATGTCTTACCTCTAAAACTTAGGATGCGGCCAATGACAGACAGATACAGAGGCACAAAAGCCTGGTCTCCTTGACTAAGGTGGGACAACTTTGTGATGCAATTTGTATTTCAGATTCCTCATGGATCAGGGCAAGACTAGATTTTATCTGAGAACTTATCCTTGCTCATCTCCTTCTTTTGTCTTGACTGTATTCCTCACTCCCTTACAGCTTTCTTTCCAGAACATCTTTCCATAAATTATATGTACCTGAAACTTTGCCTCAGGCTCTATTTTTAGGGAATCTAACCTAAGACAGTCCTCTTGGGATTTAGTGAATGAATAGAAGGACAAGATCCCTATGGTCAGGATCCCAAGGGCCCACAAACATCATGTCAACACTAGCTCAACATGACTTACTTTGGAGTCTCCTCTTCCTCCCACCAGCCTACATGGCACCAGAGCCAAGTCCAAGGGAAAGGGATGAGGGTGTAGAGCTACACTACCTACAATGGTATCAGTGACTATTGAGCACTTGAAGAGGCTAATGCAACTGAAAAACTGAACAGTCAATTTCATTTAGTGTTAATTTATATTTTAAAACTGATAATTCAGTTATCAGAAAACTTTCAAACATATTTAGAACAACTTAGATGTGTAAATCAACTTCTTTTTCAGTTGTAAATTTTATGAAATCTAATACAGATCAAGAATTTCCAGTGACAATTTAGTGTCCAAATTGAGATGTGCTGTAAGTGTAAAACACATACCCTGAATTCCAAAGATCTAGTATTAAAAATAATGTAAAATACATCATTAATATTTCTAATATTGCTTTCTTATTGAAATATTTTGTTGGATAAAATGTTATTAAAACTAATTTTAATACATTTTAAAATTAATTGCTTTTTAAAATGTGGCTCCTATCTAGGTGCAATGGTGCAAGCTTATAGTCTCAGCTGTTTGAGAGGATGAAGCAGGAGGATCAATTGAGCCCAGGAGCTCTGGGCTGTAGAGGACTGGGCTGGTTGTGTGTCTGCACTAAGTTCAGCATCAATATGGTGACCTCCCAGGAGTGGTGAACCACCATATCACCTGAGGAGGGGTGAACCAGCCCACGTCAGAAACATAGCAGGTCAAAATTCCCATGCTGATCAATAGTGGATACCTGTGAATAGCCATTGAACTCCAGCCTAGGCAACATAGTGAAACCGCATCTCTTAAAAAAAAAAAATGTGGCTACTAGAAAATCTAAAACTACACACTGGGTTCATACTATATTTCTATTGGCAACACTTGTAAAGAACCTCAGCCTGAGTAGGAAGATGAAAAGGAAAAATAAGCTTCTATTTCACTCTGAGTACTCGATGCATGCCATCTGGGACCGTTAGCTCCAATGAGCTGCTAAAGACCTTGAGATTCCCTAGCCACTAAGTCATTAAGAACTAACACTGGGTCTTTACCTTAATTTCACTCTTTAGTTAGTGGTTAGATGGAATAAAAAATATCAATGTCTTCGCAGCATTGCCAAGTATGGCATACTGTTACCCTAGTGGCTCCCAATCCGTCATGCCTCACAATATTCATACCATTGCAGTTTGTGGTCCATGAATCTGAACTGGGCACGTGACCTACTTCAACCAATTGAAATGATGTTGAGTCACTTCTGGGCCTAAGCCTTCAGAAAGCCTAGTGGCTTCCACTTTTGTGATAAGCCAGCCACTGTGTAAGCATTCAAACCTCACTTGATTGTCAGCAGCAAACTGCCAGGGCTGTGACTGACACTGCCTCAGAAGTGCGTGCTCTAGCCCCAGTCAAGCTATCTCATTTGACACCACATGAGAAAAAGATGAGCCTTCCCCACTGAGTCCTGCCCAAGTTACAGAATCACAAACAAGAAATAAGATAGCCATTGCTTTGAGCCACTGCATTTTAGTGTCATTGGTTACATGGCAATAGATTAACTGAAACTTTAAGGATCCTGAAGACTTTTGCCTGTCTTTTTAAAACCTGATGTACTCTCCATGATTGCATTAATGTACACAGCTATGATTTAATAATAAAAAAACCCTGAAGAACCAATCAACATATATTCTTGAATTTATATCATCTTTTATAAGCTTCTTTTTAGCATATTAAGTAGCCCCTTTATATTCACACAATGTTTGATGTTAAGTCTGTGTCCCCATAGAGCAGATCTGGTTTTATTCCAACCACTTCTAGTCACCATTGCTGCAGGCACAAGGCTGAGACCTGTTGCACTATTTCCTTTCCTTGTTCACAAGCCATCCAGAATGAGAATTTATTGTCATTGATTCACAAAAGCGATATGTTCTGAAGAAGAGTCTAGGGAGCCAGTAAGTATGTACCTGCCTCACCCAGCACTCTTTCTGAGGAAAAGAGCCCCAACTGTTCTTTCTACAAAAAGTCCTTATGGCCCTAGCAGTGAGCCCACATGGATATCCTGACTCCATTGGTACAAACAGGGGACAGTGGCTGAGCTAAAGGCAAGCACGTGGAAATGGGTCGTGCAATAGAGACCAACTGCCTCTGAAGTAGCCCAGAGTAAAACTCTACTCATTAGAGGTTTTCTGTGGTGCACGGTGGCATCAAACTAAAAATATTCTCCTTTGGAAAGGAGAATCCCAGGACCACAGGGTTCAGGTAGGGCACTGAGACCCAGAGACACTGAGATATATACCCATGTGCCATGTCAGGAAATCCCCAGGTCTCAAGTTGGGCTCCTCCAAACAGACACGGAAATGGAGATTAATTGCAAAGCAATTATTCCCAGGAGAAGCCAGGGAGTAGTGACCAGAAACAGTGAAGAGATTTGAAAATTGTGGACAGTGCATTAATAGTGTCTGCTGTACTCCATTATGGAAGGCCACCTGGGTACATGTCTTCCCTGCAGCCTGAGGAGTGTGTCTGGATCAGCATGTTATCATGTTATGTTCTTTCTTCAGTGTATCTGATGGTTTTCAGATTGTTTCCTCACGGACCACCATAAATTCAGGAGAATTCAGCTGGTAGGGAACTATTCCTTCTATCTAACTGTAAAATGAAATTCTACTTTTAAAAAATTTTTCATATTGGGCTTACATGATTTTACTTAAATACAGATAAAGAAAACCTAGAAAACTATAATAATAGTATGGTCAAAATGGGTTTATTAGTGTTCTATTGCTGCATATGTGGAAAGTATGAAAACTTGGGAGCTGAAAACAACCCAAACAACCCACATTTAACACCTCAGAGTTTCTGTAGGTCAGAAGTCCAGGCTCAGCTTAGCTGTGCTCTCTGCTCAGGGTCTCACAGGGCTGCAATTCAGGTGTTGGCTAAGGCTGTGAGCTCATCAGAGGCTCAACTGGGGAAAGATCTGTTTCCAAGCTCCTTTAGGCAGAATTCACCTCTTTGTGATTATAGGACTGAAGTCCTGTTCTGTTGCTGGATGTCAGCTGGGGGCTTCAATCAGCAAATATAGGCCAACTGTAGTTCCTTCCTACTGGCTCTCTCCATAAGCCCTCTCATGACATGGTAGCTTACATCTTCATGGCAGCAATGGAAAGAGAAGCTCTCTAAAGCAGTATTTTTTAACCTTTTTTTTATCTCATGGCACACTTGAACCTATAGTTAAACTTCCATGATACATTTAAATTATGTTGATCAAAAAAAAGGGTTAAGGGCAGAGCCTGTGGCTCAAAGGAGTAGGGCACCAACCCCATATGCCAGAGGTGGTGGGTTCAAACCCAGCCCCGGCCAAAAACTGCAAAAAAAAAAAAAAAAAAAGAGTAAAATGAAGAATATACTTACTGTGCTTTGAACTTCCTTCAAAATAATTTAATTGATGATCTTTAAAAATTTTCACAGCACACCAGTGTATCATGGCCCAGCAGTTGAAAATTGTTACTCTAGAGCAGGGGTCCTCAAACTTTTTAAACAGGGTGCCAGTTCACTATCTCTCAGACCGTTTGAGGGCTGGACTATAGTTTAAAAAAAAAAAACTATGAACGAATTCCTATGTGCACTGCACATATCTTATTTTGAAGTAAAAAAACAAAATGGGGGTGGTGCCTCTGGCAAAGGAGTAGGGCGCTGGCCCCATATACCAGAGGTAGTGGGTTCAAACCCAGCCCCAGCCAAAAACTGCAAAAAAAAAAAAAAAAAAAAACAAATACAAATACAATAAATATTGTAAATAAAAAAAAAAGGTGCCCCCTATCTGCAAAAAAAAAGACCTCCTAACTTCAGAAAAAAAAGGCCCCCCCTTAACCACAAAAAAAGGTCCTACTAACTGCAAAATAAAAAAAAAATAGACTTCCTAACGTCAAAAAAATAAATCCTAACTTGTTCATACCTTGGTCCTCAGGCAGCAGCAGGCTCTGCACAGGCAAGCTCGTGACTTCTCTGATGAGAGAAGAGGAGAGTCAGAGAGTCCCAGAGTGCGGTGCACATTCCACACATGTACATTGTGGCCTGGGATGAGTCGGCTGCTAAGCAGGATAGGCAAAAACACCTGGCAGAGAGAGACAGAGAGAAGGAGGGGAGTCTGAGAGTGCAGCACACATTCCACACATGTGCACTGCAGCCCAGGACGAGTCTGCTGCTAAGCAGGACAGGCACCAGTGGCAAAAACACCCAGCGGGCTGGATAAATGTCCTCAGAGGGCCACATGTGGCCCAGAGGCCGTAGTTTGAGGACCCCTGCTCTAGAGCATGCTAGCAAGACAGAGCTAAAATATAAATACAATAATGTAAAATGACAGTGACACCCATCACTTTTGCCGTTTTCTATCTATTTGAAGGAAGTCCTTGGTCCCACCCACAGTCAAAAGGAAGGGACTATACACATTGTGGAAATGAGACCACACTAGGGTCTGTCTACCATTAGATTATGGAAGGATGGCATTTAAGATGAGGCTTCATGGCTTCCTAATTCTCTAATTCACATGGGACTGGTCTTAAGCAAAATCTTGTGCCTACTTTGAATGATTTTGATTTATTATTGCCTTGCTCACCTATCTCCTGAGGCGTGGGCTCTCCCTGACTAATTATGTAGCCTTGCCCTACCTCAGCATCTTAAATCTGTTGCCACACTGATGCCACACTGATAACCTTTGTTTCAGTTAACTTCCAGTTTCAGTTTTCATATATTTGTATTTGATCATATCTTTTGTTTTAAAACCATTTAAATTTATACAGCAAGTGGCTACCATGGTAGATAGGGTAAATTTAGGGCTTTCCAGCTTAAAGTAAAGGAAACCAGGCTCCTAGACTGAATTGCTAGTTAGTAACACAACTGGTACTAAGAGTATGGTGCCCTCTCCATTATTAATCTTCCATCTATTAATTGGGTTTGAAGAAGTCTATACAAGTGATTTTTTCCCCCCAAATTCAAATTTTCTATTTCAAATGTCTATACCTAACCATTCTTTGGTATAAACCTTTCGAAAATGGCTCACACATTTCTCTGCCTTGGAAAAAAGCCATGTGGCCATAATTGTAGACTTCTCTTAATGACACAAGGTTATAATTATGAACCTCATTTGTCACCCTGGGTTACAATAACGGTGCCCTTCAAACAAGACCTAGTGAAGCTTACAGGGCTCTCTTCCCCACACATAGCTGGAGAATAATTCAGCTGTTTCCTCTCTCTCCTTGTCACATTGTGATGTGGTAGCTTCTGACAGCATCCCAGCTCCCTTTGCTACCTCAGCAACGAACCATCATTAGGCTTAATTTCACCCATAATTTTCAACCATTAGGCCTAGGAGATTAGGTGTTCCCAAATGAGTCACAAACACAGGGTTTTGTACAAAATTTTCCACAGTGCACAGGCATTTTTTTTTCCTTACAGGTTTATGATGATGCAAGTCTGATAAAAGTTGATTGCTGAATAAATGGTATAGTGCCCTATTTTACTTTACTTGTGCTACTCTGGATGTGTCAATATTATGGTATCCAAAGTACCAAGACAGGGTAAGACTGTGCACAAAATATGTTGAGAAATGAGACTGAAACCATCTAAGGATTATTTTAGATTGGTTTCCCGAGCTGTTTCTCCTCAGTGTACTCTCAGGTCATGAAATATGAACAGTTTTATGAGTCTTTGGAAAATATTCAAAAACTAAAGTGAATTTTGAGAGCACTAAAATAATAAAATAAAATAAATTCCCTTCAGCAGCTCTCCACTTACACAGAGACCAGACTTACAGTAACTATCCAACACATATCTGAGGGCATGAGAGCCAAAGGGGGCTCAAAACAAGAGAAACAATTGTCACAAAGTCCATGTGTTCAAGCCCACCACCTATAACCAGACAAAACTAGGTACTGACGTCCTTAGGCCTAGTTCTCATGCTCCACACCTGGAGGCGAAGCTGAGGGTGTAGAGACGGGTTGCTGAGAAGGAAATCTAAGTTCTGCTACCGAATTCTGGACCAGTGAAGGCAGTCAGTAAATGGCAATGGATTCTGTTCACCATCTCTGAGAAGAAAATCATCCATTTTGGAAAGACTTCTCCTATACAGTTAAAATGTCAGGGGTTATAGCATCTACAAGGGTAGCCTTCAGTTGTCAGGAAAAATTATTTATGTAAAGGCACCACCACCAGACAGGTGTTCCTATGTTTTTACTTGGCCTTCTGGAACAGCTTGAAGATTTGCTCAAGGAAAGCACTCATTTTTGCCGAGATGCTGCTTTACACAATAACTTCACTAAACACGTTCATCTTTCCATTAGTTATTTATAGTCGAGTTTTGATTATCCACTAGGCAGGTTCCTGGCTTGGTTTTCAGCCCTCTGTTTGCCTTTCTCGCCTCCCACTGATACACACTTGCTGTAGCTTGTAGCAACTTAGAATTTCCCCCGAGTCACAGCTGCCCCTCCTCCAGTTTCAGCTCAGCCACTGCTCCCCTCACGCCCCTCAAAAGATATCTACAAACCAAAACAATCTCTCTCCCTACCTTTCCCCAAAGTGGTACAAGATCCCCAGACAGAACTCAGCAGTGGAATGAGGCTTTGAGAGTCCCACAGAGAGTTTCCCTCTCTCCCCCAGCTCAGGTGTCCTGGCAGCCTGAGGGCTGGGGAGGGGTCACCAGCCAGGGCAGGAGAGGGATATTCAATAGCTTCCCACCTTTCTCCCTGGCACATGGCATCATTTTGTTGTTTGAAGTGTTATGTATTCCTAAGACACATGACATACCTCTTCCCCTCCTCAAGTTCCAGATGAGAACAAAAACACGTTCCTAAATCTCATCAGAATTATTTCTTTGTCTGACTTATCTGCACTTTGGGCCTCAGTGAAAGTGGCAATGACACTATTTTGTACTGAGGGATTTCTTCTATGTTTCCTAATCCCACAGTTTCCATGCTAGCTGAGATAGAGCAGTGGTTCTCCACATTGGAATTCTGATGCCTGAGGCTCAGCTACAGAGATTGTTTTTAACTGGTCTGCAATGAAGCCTGAGCATTGGGCTTTTCAAATGTTCCCATAAGTGATTCCAACATGCAGCCAAGGTTGAGAAGCAGTGGCTTACAGCATCACTTGGTTAATAATGATTGCTAATTGTGGCTCTTCAATTGTACAGCTGTGGGTCCAAATGTTTAAATAGGAAGGGGAGGAGATGTGCACACACAGAGACCAATTCAGCAGCTATTAAGCATCACCATGGTCAACATTTCATTTACTCCTTCACTCAACAAATAACTATTGAGGGCTGCTACTAGGATGGGTGAAAATGCATGATGAAGCTACTGCCCCCAAGGATAGAACAATTCCCAAGAAGCATTCAGACATGTTTCCTAGACTCTGGAGTCCCCCAGTGACACAGTCAACTCTAATCCTTTTTTCTCCCTTCCTCATCCCCAGTTAGTGCCTCATAATTCCCTTCCATATGATTTCACTGAACATACGTAATCCCGATGCTTGCAGTCTCTGGTTGCTCTATAAAGTGCAATTGCTTGAATTATGACAGTTATCTCTGCTAATAAAGTTCACTTCTTTACTGCAGAGTTATAAATATATATGCAGTTTGCATATTCGAGGAGGCATGTGGGAGGAAACGCTGAGCTGTGGGGCCCTTCTAGAACAGAAGCCACTCCCTGGCACCTGCATAATACATAACTTTCCTGATACTCTCCAAAAAGGCTTGTCCTCAGGGCTTTCTTATAGAAAGGATTTACTCTAAGGAGCACTGGTGAGAAAATATATACTAGCATCCTTGACATTTGCATTCTTTCTTTGTGTCGCCAAAAGGATTCACAGCCACCAGCTTTCCTTTATCTGGGGGAAAAATGGTCCTGCAGTCTCTCAGGGAATAGGAATGGAATTAACTGGGATGTAAAGTGACAGTCAAACAGAGATCAGGAAGATCATCAGCAGAGAGAGGGGATGGCTGATCTTGTAAACCTGAGTAGTATAAAGTTCATTAAATCTAGGATGTGCTGTGGGGGCTGGCAAGGCATGTATAGAAGCAACAGACCAATAAATCTGGAGAAGAGCTCATAGAGGAATTTGATAATAGAAGCTTTAACTTTTTACAGAATACAGTAACACAATAAATTATCAAATTATCAATCAGCTGACTACAATTTTACAATTTACCCTGGAATTTGAACTGCTTCCAGGGGACTGTACTTTGTAAGTAATAACAGGTATGTATGTGAAATGGCAATACAGCATATTTCTTTAAAATATATGGTTAGCTACTTTGGTAACAAATACATTTATTTGCAAAGAAAATTGCCATTATCATGTTATACAGCATGTAGTAGGCACTGCTGGTTGTTTAACCAACAACCTTTTCTTTATTGTCCTTGCTAGTCAAGCCCTGATTTGGGAGGAGGGTGGGTGAGTTTAAATTGTTCTCCATGTGACACAGGTGAGTGTGCCAAACCTTACTCTTAGGATCAAAGGAAAATCTCGCTGGGCAATCCCAGTGACCTGCTCCTTTGCTGGGGCTGGTTTAGAAGTGGGTACGCTGGATTGTCCACTGCCAGTGAGTTACCATGACCATGTTCCCTAGAATCATCATTTCTGAACTGTTCCATATGTTATTGCTCATGAGAAGAACTGAGGCAAGATTTGGAAAGAGAAAGACATTATTCCTCTGGATACAGTTGTAGCTGTACAGCTGGGAAGATGAGAGTTTCCAGCAGCTTCCTGGCACAAACTTGGGGAACTGTACACCTAGATGTTTGAGGCTGAGATCTTTTAGAATCGCCTCCTCTGACCGTCAAGGACAGAGTTTCTGAATTCTGCTCTCCCCTCTACCCCGCTCTCCTGGCATTATGTAGGTCCCTACAGTCTCTGTTAAAGCCTTTATATTTAGAATGATAGAGTGGCTTTAGTTTTCCATCCTGAACTGACTGCTACAGTGGCCATATGGTATCATTCTGGCCAATAGCATGTGATGGAGGATTTGCCAGAGGTTTTTGTCTTAGTTCATTTTGTGTTGCTATAGAGGAATGCCTGAGGCTGGGTATAGATTTATTTGGCTCATAATTCTGATGACTGAAAAGTCCAAGACTGGTCATCTGCATCTGGTGAGGGTCACAGGCTGCTTCCACTCATAGCCATATGTGCAGAGATCATAATGATCATTATGGCACACTATAGCCTCAAACTCCTAGTTCAAGCAATCCTCCTGTCTTAGCCTCCAGAGTAGAAGGAACCAAAGCACATGCCACAGCACCCAGTTAACAACCAGCTCTTACGTGAACTAACAGAATGATAACTATTTCACCCCAAGGGAGGGCATTCTTCTATCCATGAATGATCTGCCACTATAATACAACCGCTCTTAGTAGGTCCCACTCCCAACACTGGGAATCAAATTTCAACATGAGATTGGGAGGGGCCAAACATCTAAACCATAAAAGGCATCTCCTTACTCCTAAGGAGACTCTGGAAGAGACAGCCCCTGTATGTATTTAGATGTGATGCCTGATGTAGCTGTCATGATGTGCTGCCAACCTGAAATACAGCCAGTACACAAAATGAAGGCAGAGCCAAGAAAAACGTCCAGCAAGAGGGCATTGAGATTCCTACATCCAATGGCCTTCTAATCCATGTAGATTCCTGCCTCAATGAAGCAAATATTTAAGATAGACTGACATTGACTGTCATGTTTTCTCAGGATGAGACATTATATGGTGATTCACATCTTTTCTCACCCTCCAGGCAAATGAATACCCAGATAATCTCTGTCTCGAATGTATCACATAATGTTGAAATAGCTATGTGAGTTACTGGTTTGAATTGGCAGATGTGTCTACAATATTATTGTACCTTTCATCATTTTTTCACACTCCAATTATGCTTTAATTTATGTTGCTAAAATATTAGTTCTACCATTTTGAATTTCTTCTTGTTTTATTCATAACCTTTACTTTGCATAGTAGTGCAGAATCGTAAAAATGACCATGCAAGCTGAAACTGTGCAATCTTTATAATCAATAGGAAAAATTATAATTGTTCCATAACTGGAACATTGTTGCCAAAATATTAAAAACTCTTTTACTTTCTATTGTAAATACATAAGGATATTTTTTAAATATTAAAACCAATATTTATGTAATAGATTGTGATTTAAAACATTAGAAACATTAACAAATAAAATGTTTTATTTCTTTGTAAAAATCTCATTAAGAGTAGTTTGAACAATGCCTACCTTGAAAGCATCTTTTCTATGCCTCAGCAAATTATCATATCCTGCCAGGGTCCTACCCCTGAATTCTGAGTTCTGAAGAAATGTAAGGTTAAAAATGACAAGAAAGAGACAAGACACACAGAATAGAATCTTCAAAGGTGGAAGCACAGGGACCACCACCTGTTTGTGGGGTTCTAGTGATTGGCTCTGAGTGTCAGTTCCACTCAGCTTTCATTGAAGGCTATTTGCTCATTAGCCCAGAGGATAAGCTGAGGAAGGGAACAAAGACATCAGCAGTTCTCTGAGTGAGCATATCAGCTCCTATTGTTTCTATAATCATTAACTTTAAGGGTCTGGGCAGTTTTGAGAAATCTGGAACCTAAGCCTTGTGTGGAGGCAGTCTCCTGTCTGTGGTCATGCACACAGATTTGTAGAGGAAGTGTTAATACCCACTAGTTCACTGTGGAGTAAAACATCATTGGCATCAATCTCCTCTGAAGAATCTGTGACAAAGAGGAATTTTCTTCTCATCATCACTACAGAGGCATCTTCTTCTGTGATAAGAGATATAAGCCTTCCTACCCATATTTTAGGGCTTGAGCTGTTCCCTTGATCTCTGCCCTAGCCAAATACAAATCTCCACAATGGGTATTTGCTTTTCTGTTAACTAGGCAGGAGATGGCCTAGTTAATTTTTCTTTCTAGGCCTTGCACACAGCATCCTCTGTGGCCATTATTCCTTCAGAGTGCTTACAGATCCAGGAGGGGTAATTGCAAGCTGTATCCCCTATAGGCCAGGCTTATACTTAATCTTCCCTAAAAGTCTGTTAAGTCATTGGTAAAATGAAGAAATATCCACATAGGGTAATGAAGAGTAAATAACATAATGTATGCAAAATACTTAGCAAAGAGCTAGAATCATATTAAGCACTCTCTGGGGAAGAACTGGTGTAGACTTCCAGTTGTCCACTCGCCATTCATTATTCCCTTCCTTCTCACTAATCTACTCTCTCATAGTATAGGAGATGTCAATATGCCTAGGTAAAGATTAAACTTTCCAGCTTCCTTTACAGACATTTGTGGTCATTTGACTTAATTCTAGTCAGCAAAATGAATTCTAGCCAATTATCAATGAGAATTATCAAGAGGGACTTCTGGAAAGACTTCTGTTTTAGTTTCTTACTGCTGCTGTAATGAATTGACAAATTTACCAACTTAATATGTAGCACAATACAAATTTATTATTTTGCCATTCTGGAAGTCAGTTGTCTTAGTACAACAGAACAACCTAAATTCACTGGTCACTGTACTGGAGGCTGGGAAGTCCCAGGATCAAGGTTCAGCAGATTCAGTACCTGGCAAGGCCCCATTCTTCACAGGTGGTGACTTTTCATTGTGTCCTCACATGGTTAAAAGGTGAGCAAGCACTCTTGGACATCTTTTATAAGAGCACTAATCCAATCTCCCAAAGTCTCTACCTTTTAACACCATCACGTAAGTTTGATAAGTTTCAACATATGAATTTTGATAGGAACACAAACACTCAGACCATATGGCATTCCACTCCTGAATCCCCCAAATTGATATCCTTCTCACATGAAAATACATTCACCCCAATACCTCCCTAAGTCATAACTCATTCCAGCATCAACTCAAAAGTCTGCAGTCCAGAGTCTCATTTAAATATCTAAATCAGGAATGGGTGAGACTCAAGACACAATTTATCCTGAGGCAAATTCCCTTCCAGCTGTGAACCTGTGAAATCAAATGTTAAGTGCTTCCAAAATACAATGATGGGACAGACATAGGACACACATTCCCATTCCAAAAGGGAAAAATAGGAAAGAAAAAAGGCACAACTGGTCCTATGTAAGTCCAAAACCCAACGAGGCAAACATTAAATCTTAAGGGTTGAGAATAAGCTTCTTCGAATCAATGTCCCACTTTCCAGACATGCGAGGTGGAGATCTGGGCCCTCAAGTCCCCAGTTGGCCCTGCCTTTGTGGCTTTGCGGGGCACATCCTACATGACAGTTATCATAGGTTGGGTTCAGTTGTACATGGCTTTCCTAGGTGGGAGCCTTTGGAGGCAGTTCCACTTGCACATATCCAAAAGGCAATGTCCTAGTGGAGGCTCTCTGCAGTGGCTCTGCAGCCACAGCTCGGATAGGCATTGCCCTAGGGGGGCTCTCTTGAGTAGCTCCGTCCCTGAGACAGTGCCCTGCCTGGGTGGGCTCCATGGCTCTCTGGAGCATCCTTTATAATCTAGGAGGAGGTAGTCATGTTTGTTATAGCACAGTTAGCATAGTTAGTACCACCCCCACACTGCCAAGGTTTATCATTTGTGCCCTCTGGTGGGGCAGCCCAAGTTACAACTAGGAACATTTAAGCAATAGCTGGGGTGGCGAAGGATCACTGCACTAGAATGTGGAAAGCTCAGCCTTGCCATCATTCTGCCTCCAATGTCCTGGCATCCTAGGCTTCTCATTGGCAGGGCAGCCCCAAAGATCTCTGAAATACCTTTGGGGTCATTCTTCCACTTCTATCTATATTAACCTCTTTATCAAATAAATATTCACTTGTCCACAGCCTTAGTAATTTTCCTGAACATGTTTTGTTTTTGTTTTTGAGACAGAGTTTTACCCTCATTAGAGTGCCCTGGTGTCATACTTCACAGCAACCTCAAAGTCTTGGGCTCACGTGATCCTCTTGCCTCAGCCTCCTGAGTATCTAGGACTATAGGCACCTGCTACAGCACTCAGCTATTTTTAGACATGGGTTCTCGTTCTTGCTCAGGCTGGTCTCCAACTCCTGAGTTCAAGCAATCTACCTGTGTCAGCCTCCCAGAGTGCTAGGATTACAGGTGTGAGCCACCGCACCCAGCCATTCTTGAACAAGTTTTTAAAAATTTATTACAGGATGAGAATTTTCCAAATCTTTAAGTTCTACTTCTGTCTTGGTAGTAAATTCAATTCTTAAATGATTTCTCTCTTCTTCCATTTTGCAATCAAGAGAGCCCCTGCCACACCCTCTACCCTTTGCTTAGATATTTCTTTTGCTGAATATCTTATTTTATCACTCGGAAGTTTTACCTTTTACAAAACCCTAGAACACAAACTCAATGTAGCCAACTTCTTTACCACTTTGTAACAAGAATTGCCTCTCCTCTAGTTTATAACATGTTACTCACTCATTTCTGTCTGACACTTCATCAGAATGGCCTTTACTATTCATCTTTCTACTAGTAGTCTTACCATGATCATTTAGGTAAACTCTGAGAAAATCAATACTTTCTTTTTCTTTCTTTCTTTTTTTTTTTTTTTTGTGGAGACAGAGTCTCACTCTATCGCACTCGGTGGAGTGCTGTGCGGTCACAGCTTACAGCAACCTCCAGCTCTTGGGCTCAAGCGATTCTCTTGCCTCATCCTCCCAAGTAGCTGGGACTACAGGCACCCACCACAGCGCCCAGCTAATTTTTGATGCAGTTCAGCCAGGGCCGGGTTTGAACCCGCAGCCCTCGGTATATGGGGTCGGTGCCCTACTCGCTGAGCCACAGGTGCCGCCCTGATACTTTCTTTATAGCGCTCCTCTTTTTTGGAGATCATCTTGCATTATATGAATGGGCCCAATATAATTACAAGAGTCCTCACAAGCTCACCCTCTATGTTCCGTTTATGGCAATATGCGCTTTTTCTAACATGTGCTTCAAAACTCTTCAGCTTCTACCCATTACCCGGTTCCAAAGCCACTTCCACATTCTTAGGTATTTGTTATGGCAACACACCACTCCGGTATGAAAATAGGTATTAATTAGGGTCCTATAGAGAAACAGAACCAATAGGATAAACAGATAAGAGATTTATTATGGGAATTGGTTCATATGATAATAGAGGCTGGAAAAATCCCATGATATGCCACCTGCAAGCTGGAGAATCAGGGAAACTGTGGCATAGTTCAGTCCAAGTTTGAAGGCCTGAAAACTAGGAGTTCTGATGTCTGTAGGCAGGAGAAGATGGGTGTCCCAGCTCCAGAAGAGGGAGTGAATTCACTCTTCCTCCACTGTTTGTTCTGTGACCTCACATCAGTCCAACTTCTTCTTCTGACTTTAAATCTTCCCTGACTTTTTCATGCCTCACTCTTTAAGTAATTTATATGCTCCAAATCGGGGCTTGACTTGAAAAAATAGAAAAACACGTTATATGAATTATTTCATCAAACATCTTGACTTCTTAAAATGCCATTTTTCTTTCTCAGTTCCCAAATGTATACCACAAACCTTCTGGATTGGTATTAGAGCCTCTCTACCCTCTGGGAAATAGAAAAGAAGGAAGAGGCTGGACACAGTGGCTCACTAATCCCAACACTCTGGAAGGTCAAAGCAGGTGGATTGCTTGAGTTGGAGACCAGCCTGAGCAAAAGCAAGATCTCTGCTAAAAGCAGAGAAAACTCACCAGGTGCTGTGGTAGGCACCTGTAGTCCCAGCTATGTCAGAGGTGAAGGCAAGAAGATTGCTCAAGCCCAAGAGTTTGAGGTTGCTGTGAGCTAAGATGATGCCATGCACTCTACCCAGGGTGACAGAGTAAGACTCTGTGTCAAAAAAAAAAAAAAAAAAAGAGGGGAGAGAGGTCAGCTGGTTTCATCTGAGGAGGAGCAGTTTGGTTAGGTCACTGTTGTCCAGGTCAACAAATAGTCTCACAAATCAAGTGCTGGTTGCCTCCTGGAGCACTGGAAAAGGGGGTGGCTATTACTGGTATGTATTATTTTATTATATGTTCTAGTTTTTACCAATCAGTGCATCTTCTCCTAATGGGAAAGTCTATTTTCTAAAATTAAAAACTGCCTTGTGAACATGGGTATAAAAGATGTTTATTGCATGATTTTTTGGCTCATGTTACTGAACTATATTCATAAATAAAAATACATGAAACTCTGTCTCAAAACAAAAAATACAATGACATGGGAAGAAGAGATGACAGTTTTTGACTCTGGACACCCACTGCCATGCTCAGATCTGAAGAAAAAAACTGTCAAATTTTTTTCTCCCTCCCACCCTCCATTTTATATACTCTTTAGAGACCAGAGTCAAAAGAAATATAATGCAAGTCTTAAATGTGAGCTACATAGGTTATTTAAAATTTCTATTAACCACATTAAAAAAGTGAAAAAAGGCTCAGCACCCGTAGCTTACTGGCTAGGGTGCCAGCCACATGCACCAAGGCTGGTGGGTTTGAACCCAGCCTGGGTCTGCTAAACAGCAATGACAACTACAACAAAAAAATAACTGGGCATTGTGGCGGGCACCTATAGTCCCAGCTACTTCGGAGGCTGAGACAAGAGAATAGCTTGAGCCCAAGAGTTTGAGGTTCCTGTGAGCTATGACACCATGGCACTCTACCGAAGGTGACATAGTGAGACTCGAAAAAGAATAGTGAAAAGAAATAGATACATGTTTTTATAAAAATTTTATCAATTTTATTATTCATTATACCTTACCATATATATTCTCATTCTCAGAGGGTAACTTTTATACTTACCTATACTGGCCTCAGGTTTCTCTGGCTAAGGATTAGTATCTCAGAGAAGGATGCTCAGGCCTTCTCCTCACTAGCCTTAGAACTCTCTGCTCTGCCCTTGTTCTTGAGCAGCAGACAGCAGCTGCCCAGCCTGGTGTTTGTGTTTTCCTTTGTGGAGTATTGATTTCTGCATAACCACTGCTCTGCTGGGCCTTCAGCCAAGTTAAATTATTTTTCTATCTTAGACTCTCTCAAAATTTCCCCTATAATCAGCCATTTTCTTTTAACTTGGAAAAAAACACAGGCTTCTTTCTCTTTCTTCAAATTGCTTTTATGGAACCCTTACTAGTTTTCTCTAAACCCAGGGTTCTTAAACTTGAGCAAGCATCAATATCACCTGGAGGGGTTATGAAAACACAGGCCACTGGCCACCTCCAAAGTAGCAGATTCAGTAGGTCTAGGGTGGAGCTTGAACATTTGCATTAACCTGTTCCCAGGGAATGGTGATGCAGCTGATCCAGGGATCACACTTTGAGAATCACCAATATTTGTTATTAGTTTTGGTGCAGAGAGGAGATGACAGGTATATGAAAATGAAAGAATTTTCTTAACTAAAAAGCATCAGGATACATCTTCTAAAATAAATCTAATCTAGTTGTGTTAGTATTCTTTTAAGCATCTTAGTAGGCTTCAACATCTTTTTCCAAGATTTCTCATTTCACCCCCTACTATGGGCAGGGCAACTATGCTCTTCCTCTGTCCTTTCAAAGACATTGACTATAGACAGCTCTCAGTTACTCCACTGTATTGTAAGCATCTGGGCATGCAGGTTGAAGGATATGTGCAAAAGGACTGCAGATCCCTTTTGGGTAGCAGCACCCTTTCTCTGGCAACAACTGTTACAGTGCATAGTGGTCACTCAAACGGTTGAGTAAAGATTGAGTGAATAAATGATATATATTTGGAAGAGAAGAAGAGGGACTATACACATATTAGTTAAACCTTTTACTGCATGACACTGGAAATTATGAAAAAACAAAAACAAAGCAAAACAACAAAAATACTTGGTCCTCCGAGAACTCATAATAACTTAAAAATCACTTAGTGTCACTCTCAACAGTTCTAAATACTCATCATGGTTTTACAGATATGACTTCCATTTTATATAGATGCTGGTGCTTGGAGTAATGTACCTAAGGTGTGCTATTACAAAGAAAATGGATTCAATGCCCTTAAAATGCTGGGTCTCAGATGTCCTATTTTTTTATTTTAGAAAATAACAATAAAAATAATACAAATAAAAAGAAACACAGTATAACAACTATTTTACATACAAATTACATTGCATTAGGTATTATAAGTAATCTAGAGATGATTCACAGAATATGGGAAGATGTATATGAGTTATATCCAAATACTACTTTATATAAGGGACTTATACCTTTTTTACGTAAGGAATCTGGCCATCCATGGATTATGATATCCACAGGGGATCCTAGCATCAATCCTCCACAGATACTAAGGGGCAAGTACACGCACAAAAATAAAAAGGACAATAAAATGAACTGTCATGAATCAATCATCCAGATTCACTAATTACCAATCCATAGCCAATCGTATTTTATCTATAATTTCACCCACTTCACCAATTCTTCCAATTACATACAACAACCACCAGTGAAATATCATTTCATCCATTAAAGTTTCAATATATTTCTCTAATATGTAGTCTTTTAAAAACATAACCACACTATCATTATCATACTTAAATAACTCCTTAATAGCATCAAATATCCACATACTATTTAAATTTCCCCATTGTCTCATAAACTTTTGCCACTTATTTATTCAAATTAGAATAAAAATTAGTTCATAAATTACAGTTGGTTGATATGTCCCTTAAGTCCTTCTTTTTAATCACTAGGTTCCCATTCCATCCCTTTTTTGTCTTTAAATTTTATTGGTAGAAGAAATGGGTTGTTTGTTCTATAGTTTCCTATACTTTAGAGTTTACAAATTATACACATTTTCCTGTGTTATCATTTACCCCATTCCCTTGCCTCCCCTTACAGATGACAATTTCTTTTAAAAATTTTATATTTTATCCATTCTTTAAAAAAACATTAAGCAATAGCACATCATACCATACATACTTTTCTATGCCTTGCTTTTTGTCATTCAACCTCATATCCTGGTGATTATTCCATGGCAGTTTTCAGAGCTATTTCCCAGTCCTTTTTCACACCTACATATGACTTTATCATATGGATGTTACATACTATATTCAACCAGTCTTCTACTGATAGATATTTGAGTTGTTTAAGGTTTGTTGCTATTATAAATAGTGTTGCAATGAACACCCAATACAAAACGCATTTGTATTTTTGCCAGACTATCTTTAGGATAGATTCCTAGAAGGGAGACTGCTGGGACAAAGGATAATTGCATCTATAATTTTGTTAGAGATTGCAGCGCTCTGTTTTTATTTTGTTTTTTTTACTGCTTTTATAAATCTCTTAATTTAGTTGTGTCTTCTTTTTTTATGCTTCTGGAAGTTTTGTCATGAAAAGATCCTGAGACAGCTCCTATTTCAGTTATCTACTGCTATAAAATAAATCACTTTCAAAAGTAGGGGCTTGAAACAACCACCACCAATTATTTGTTATAGTTGTGCAATTTGAGTGGTACTCCTCAGGGACAACCTTTCTCTGCTTCATCTGGTTGTCTGGAGCAGTTTGGCTGGGGCTAGGGAATGCAAGGGGGCTCTGTTTGGTTTCGTATCTCACTTGCAGTGGCTGGAAGAGTTGGGTAATAGCTGGGCTTCTCTCTCTGCATGTGGCCTCTGAAAGTCCAAGTTTCTTAAATGACGGCCCCATATGCCAAGACTGTAAAACTAGAAGTTCCAAGGCCCCGTAAGGCCCAAACACCAAAGTCATTGCATAATCTCTATTGCATTGTATTAGCCAAAGCTCCTCACAGACCATCCAGATTCAAGGGAAGGAGAATTAGAGTCCATTTCTTATTGGGAAAAGCATTGTGTACAAATAAAGATGAAAAAAATGATTGATGACCATCTTTGCAATCTACCATAGGTCCTAGTTACATACATGCCATTATGCAGACCATAATACCCTATTCTTATTTACATCATCATTAGCAGAACCTGTGAAAAGAGCTCATAAAGGTGGTGAGAAGAGAAATACCTCTTTGTATGGTGGTGTTAAGCATATGTAATGGTAAAGTTCAAAGGAACCAAAAGTAAAGATTATATCTACCAAGGAAAAAGGGAACCAAAGGAACCAAAAGTGGAGATTGTATCTACCAAGGAAAGTCTAGTTCGGAGGCAGGATTGATCATCTATCTAAAATATAAACCGCTACAGTTATGTTTATTCAAGGACACTGTTTCAGGCTCAGAGTACAGTGGGAAACATAATAGACAAGGCCCTAGCTCTTGTGGTACTTACATTCCAAACGGGAAAATACAGAATGTCATAAAGGATAGAAAGATACAAAAGAACATCCTGCCCATGAGGAAGTTACAGTGTTGAAAGTAGGAATGATAACGTATCATGACCTAGCTAAAACAAATAGAGATAATGGAAAGACAAATATAACTTTGTATAAGAAGAGGGATACATAGATTAGCGCATCTGCTCCGCATAAATAGCTACAATACCAGAAGGAATGTCTGTAGAGGTACAGACAGTAATGAGCAATAGAGGGGTTAGGATTATGAGGGATCACTGTGGCCTGGTGGAGACAGGAAAGACCTATGATGACAGAGAGAGGCATAGTGGGCGATAAGAGGCTTTTGTTGTGTATCTGATGACATACTGGTAAGTCTCAGGGGCTGCTGTGTGATTTGAGCTTCTCAAATGCCTCCTTAACATGGCTTCTTTCCAAGATGGCCCCCCACTACTTTCTGAGAGAGGAAGACAAAGTGGGGTTTTAAAATGGACCTATTAGGCTGGGTGCAGTGACTTATGCCTGTAATCCTAGCACTCTGGGAGTCAGAGGTGGAAGGATTGCTTGAGCTCAGGAGTTCAATACCAGTCTGAGCAAGAGTGAGACCCTGTCTCCACTAAAAATAGAAAAATTAGCTGGGCACCTGTAGCTCTAGCTACTTGAGAGGCTGAGGCAGGACAATAGCTTGAACCCAGGAGTTGGAAGTAGCTGTGAGCTAGGGTGAGGCCATGGCACTCTAGCCTGTGCAACAGTGAGACTCTGTCTCCAAAACAAAAAAAAAAAAAAAAAGGTCTCATTTACGTGTAATTTGTATAAAATATTGTATTATTCAAAGGCAAAAACTGGAGTCCTATGACAGATGTTCAAGGCTTAGTCCCTGGCGCTCATCTCTATGCTCTCCCTCGGTGATTTCACTCAGTCTTGTGGCTTTACATAGCATCTAAATGCCAATGACTCATAAAAGGATATCTTCAGCTCTGACATCTTACCATACTCATACCAACCATGTAAATCTACATATCCGTCTCGGCGCCTGTGGCTCAGCGGGCTAAGGCGCCAGCCATGTAAACCTGAGCTGGCAGGTTCGAATCCAGCCTGGGCCCGCCAAACAACAATGACAGCTGCAACCCAAACAAAAATAGCTGGGCATTGTGGTGGGTGCCTATAGTCCCAGCTACTTGGGAGGCAGAGGCAGGAGACTCACTTGAGCCCAGGAATTGGAGGTTGCTGTGAGCTGTAATGCCACGACACTCTACCCAGGGCGACAGCTTGAGGCTCTGTCTC
>CAUYON010010912.1:0-14371 GCA_963573935.1 Arctocebus calabarensis | reverse complement strand
CATACGACAGCTATAAATTAGCTTCATAGTAGGGCTGAGCCTTTTTATATTTTTGGAAGGTAGGGCATCTTCCCTTGTCAGTCTAGTTTGCCATATTAATCTGAATTATATTTATTTTTTTAACAATGTAAAGAACTCTGTTGAAAAGGAACTTTATTTTTTAACAATGTAAAGAAACTAGCCAAAGCAGGAGCCTGTATAGACATGGTATCAGACCTTTTAGCAGAGCTCTTCCTTTCTGAAGAACTTTCTCTGCACCAATCTTTGCAAACACAGCTTTGCAAGTAAACCCCAAATGCCCTGTCAGTATTTGCCACAGGCCTAGTAAATTCTAGGTTTGGGGTATGTAAGAAATATTCTTTAAACAAATATGTTTTGCAGAAAAGGAACTTCAAAAATTATAAATACTTTCATAGTAAAGAGAGGATAATTACCACTTTCCTCTTCTGAATCAAGGGAAATCCATGCCCTCTCCACCACATCCAAGCCTTCCCTTCAAAACTTTTTTTTTTTTTTGTAGAGACAGAGTCTTACTTTGTCGCCCTCAGTACAGTGCCATGTCATCAAACAGCTCACAGCAACCTCCAACTCCTGGGCTTAGGCAATGCTTTTGCCTCAGCCTCCCGAGTAGCTGGGACTACAGGCGCCAGACACAACACCCAGCTATTTTTTTGTTTTGCAGTTCGGCTGAGGCCCGGTTTGAACCTGCCACCTTCAGTATATGGGCCAGCGCCCTACTCACTGAGCCACAGGCGCTGCCTCCAAACATTTTTTGTTTGTTTGTTTGCTACAGAGTCTCACTATGTTGCCCTCAGTAGAGTGCCGTGGCATCACAACTCACAGCAACCTCAAACTCTTAGGCTTAAGCAATTCTCTTGCTTCAGCCTCCCAAGTAGCTGGGACTACAGGCACCCACTACAATGGCCCTCTATTTGTTGCATTTGTCATTGTTGTTTAGCAGGCCCAGGCTGGGTTCGAACCTGCCTGCCTCAGTGTATGTGGCTAGCACCCTAAATACACCCTAAGTACGGGCACCGAGCCCCTTCAAGACATTTTTTTAGTTCCTTTTCCCTTTGCCACATAAAAATGAGCTGAAAATTTGACAAAAGATGTACATATAAATTCTGTAAGAGTCTATCTGATGTAAAAAGTAAGTGAGAAATTTTAAATTACAAATGCTGTTGCTTTATTAAAAGATTCCTGGCCAGGTGTAATGGCTTATACCTGTAATCTTAGCACTCTGGGAGGCCAAGGCGCTTGAGTGCAGGAGTTTAAGATGAGGCTGAGCAAGTGAGAGACCCAGTCTCTACTTTAAAAACTAGCAACCATGTACATGGTGGCGTGTGCTTGTAAGTTCCAGCTAATCAGAAGGCTGAGGCAAGAGGACTGCTTGAACCCAAGAGATAGAGGTTGAAGTGCGCTGCACAACACAACAAGACTCTGTCTCAAAGAACAAAAAACAGATTCTACCACCTTTCCTATTTCAGAAAAAATTTTACTACTTTTTAATTGTTTAATTTGATGACAATAACAACCTTTTTGGATCATTAGTTTCTGATGTTTATACGTACATACACCATTGCCAATAATTTTAAACTTCATACCAAAATCCAGTAGTATTTTTTTTTGTAGAAACAGAGTCTCGCTTTATCGCCCTCAGTAGAGTGCTGTGGCGTCACACAGCTCACAGCAACCTCCAACTCCTGGGCTTAGGCGATTCTCTTGCCTCAGCCTCCTGAGTAGCTGGAACTACAGGCGCCTGCCATAACGCCCGGCTATTTTTCTGTTTTGCAGTTCGGCTGAGGCCGAGTTTGAACCCGCCACCTTCGGTACATGGGGCCACAGCTCTACTTGATGAGCCACAGGCGCTGCCCAATCCAGTAGTATTTTTAATCACAGTTGTATCCTGTAATTATATTCTAAATATCCTAGTCCATAGGTAAATGGTGGGGAAATGGATGTTCATTGTATTATCTTCTCCATTTATACCTATGAGTATATTTAAATTGTAAATCATTTTCTCTTTTGTAGAAATGATATCTCTGTACTGTACCCACATACCTGGTACATACTTTTTAAGAGCACCTGTAACACTTTCTTAAATTTTAAATTTTTCTTTTTTATTTTTTTCTGAGACAGAGTCTCACTATGTCACCCCCTTGGTAGAGTGCCGTGACATCACAGGTCACAGCAACCTCAAACTCTTTGGCTTTAAGCGATTCTCCTGCCTCAGCCTCCCAAGTAGCTGGGACTACAGGTGCTGCCACAACACCCAGCTATTTTTTTCTTTTGTTGTAATAGTCATTGTTGTTTAGGAGGCCTGGGCCTCCAGCCCCCAGTGTATGTGGCCGGAGCCCTAACCACTGTGCATGGACACACAGCCCATTTTAAATTTTTCATGATATCTTTTCTTGTGCTCTGGAAAGTCCCCCCCTTTTTCCTTAGTATCTAGGCATTCAGTGTTTATTATATGAATGATAGAATGAAAGAATGCATTAACAAATTTATGTTAGAAATTACTGAGATACCTCTCTTCTCAATGAAAAAGAGCTTAAATAATATCACAAATTACTGAGTTTACTGATAACTGACCACTAGTGTTTTTTGTTTGTAAGTGACAGAAATCTTCTTTACATAAAGAAAGCAAGCATTTAAAGAAAATTACGATATAATTAAGGATCTTTACCAGTAATTTTAACTTATTACTACTACTATCAATGCTAGACCTAACCATTTTCTTTGAAGAAATATATTTGTCTCTATGCCAGAGACTTTTAATTGCTTGCCTCAACATCCACTTTCTCCTTCTACTTTAGAAGGAGAAACAGAACCCCAAATTTATTAAAGATTAAGATGTGTACATAGCCGGGCATTGTGGCGGGCACCTGTAGTCCCAGCTACTTGGGAAGCTGAGGTAAGAGAATTGCTTAAGCCCAAGAGTTTGAGGTTGCCGTGAGCTGTGACACCATGGCATTCTATCAAGGGTGACATAGTAAGACTTTGTCTCACCAAAAAAAAGAGTTGTGTGTAAAGATGTAACTGGCAAATTTTCTCTAAAGACAGAGACTGGACTCTTTTCTCTTTCTCCCCTTCTATGACCTGGAACATAGATGTAATGATTGAATCTAAAAGCTTTTTAAACTAAAATGATGGAGTGATGAACAGCAAGAAATTTAGGTCTCTGATTACTCTGTAGAGCCTCTCTCCCACCTGAAGTGCCAACTTCCAAACTTCTATAGAGAATGAAACCTTGTGTATTTACTTTATTGTTATTATTTATTAATTTTTATTTTACTCACTGCAACTGAACTTAATTCTAACCATATTCTTACCCTTAAACCTTGTCTTAGGGTTATATTTCTTCTTAATTGATTCTCATGATTTTAGGATAGAAAGTTAAAATAGTTTCATAATGATATAATTCTCTTAAAATAACAATTCCTCTAGAATAGCTGATATAAGAAGTTCAGATGAGAATTACAGTAATGATTTTGTCTTAGTAACCATGGTTAAAAGTTTTTTAAAGTTCCTTTTGGTTTGATATAGTTTTGCTAAAAATACACTGCATTTTTCCTTTTCTTAAGAAGACTGAATTTTTTTCTTTCAAATTTTTAATTTATTTCTTCCAGAAAGTTTGAGTAATCTACATTTCAGTCATTTCAGGATCCTGGTCTTCTGACTGGTGAATGAAACTAACAGAGGAATTGTAACATTTTTTGTTTTATAAATTTGGGCTTGCAATGCTTTTTTCCTACTAAGACTTCCACCTGCAAGTTCTAAAATGTTTCCACCAACTGTACAATGGAAAATCTGTGTATTTGTTACATTGAGTTAGTGTGGTCTGTTGTGATATATAGTCAAAACATAACTGTTCTCTGGAAATTAACTCAGAGGGGTTAGTTTTTCCCTACCACTAAGATAGAAAATATAAAGTCTTAACATTTTTTAAATGACCAAATTCAGCTTCAGTTTGATATTTAGAAAGGAAAGTTATACAGAAAAGTAATGTGATCAGCTTCTTCTTGCTTTTCTGCTCAGGTTCTCCCCTACTCAGGGGATGCTATTCAGTGGCTCTCTGAGTTGGAGTGAGGGAGAGAAGAGGAAAAAGGGAGCAGAAAGGTGTTGATTGACTAGAGCTGGAGTGGATGGCTTTGTACTCCCTGAAGCTAACAGAAGTTTAAAGCTGTTTTGTGAGTTCCTCAAGATGTTCAACTACAACTTGGTGGCTCAATCTACAACTCCTCCACCTTGTGTAAGGCAGACCCTATATTCTTTTCCTCTTGCTGCCACTTGTCTCAGCCTCAAATTTCTTTAGAAATCTATATCATATTGTTCTTCCTGTTAGAGCCCAGTTGACATCTCAGGCAGTTCTCTTGGGCAGGTGTCAAAAAGAGCTCTAGACTAGCTTTTTATCTCCAGTACAACCCACATCTTGTACTGGGGAGCAACATGCATCCTTGGTCTTGACAAACTCTGAGAGAGCTGGCTGGTCCTGAGGCAACTGTGTGTATCTTCTCCAACAGGAAAGAGCCTGCCAGGCATTCTCTTTTAGGCCCTCTAGATTCTCCTAGGGAGAATCAGACATCAATCTCTTTGAACCCCATCCTTCCCACTATAGTCCTGTGAACAATTCTGTGAGAAGTCCCACTCAAGAAGCCTGAGGTAAAGGGGTGACACCCTCCCCTCCTACACCACAGTGAGAGGGGCATAGGATGTACAGCACGGCTTCCTCTAAAGAACACCTCTTCCCAAATACCATCTGTTTCTACTGTCTGACCTTTGTGGTTTTTGAGAACCACCTAAGCAAGGGAAACTTGTTCTGAAATTTCTGCTTTCTGGTCTGGTACTTCACTCTGAAATATCACAACTATTGCAATGGAGTGCTTAGGCTAAAATTGTTTATGCAAATGTCCATTACATTGGTTGTAGCTTCAGGATTCAAATAGCCAAGCTTCTTATAGACATGTTTAACCAAGAGGTTAACATAGTTTCTCAGTAAATTATGTTTTAACAATTTGAACCCTTGATTACAACAACAGGAATATAAATTGATCATAATTATCCCAAAGTAGTCACTAATATACAAAGTAAAATTTGGTTTTTTTCTCTCTGATCAATAAATTTTATCAATAGTTTCTTTGAATTCCTACAACCTCTTCCCCAATCCACAACTTATTTCAGACCTAAGAAACCCTCCACTAACAAACCCTGAATTCTTCATCTCAGCATAAAAAAAAAAATCTTCCAGTGTATATTTCCGACTGCCTTCCTGCCTTCTTTGAAACCAAATACCTCTTTAAAAATCAAATGCCTCTAGATGTATATGGAGCTGCATCCATTTGTGGGATAATTCCAGTGACTATTTTACACTGCTTGCTACTGAGTTACATTTCTCCGTATTTTAACTTTCTTTTTTCCAAAGACTTTCCTTTCATTCTAAGTGGATAAGCAGAAAAAAGAAAAGGGAAATATAGGCATAGAACAGACTTGTGTCTCTGGCATGCCTCCCTTCTTACTCCCCACATCCCCCACTATTACAATAAGATATAATCTTTACCCCCAAAATTCTGCCTTTTGAGAAATACTACTTCAAAGTACTCTCTTTCTCTCTTTGTCAGAGCTTACTACATGATTTTCATTTGGTCATACTGGTTTAATAGTAGCCATTTATATTCATTCATTGAATAAATATTTATTCTTGGTAAAAAGGTCCTATTTTAGGTGTTGGGGAAACATAACAGAAAAAGTCCCTCAAGGATACTTGTAGAAAACATCAATAGTAGATAAACAAACAAACAAACAAATATAGACATTATAATACAATGTCAGGTGGTGATACAAGCAACAAAGAAAAATAAAACAGTTTAAAGGAAGAGAAAGTGCCATTTAAAATAGGGTAGTCAGGGAAAGCCTCTCTGAAGAAGTATATCTGGGCAGAAATCCTAATAATTTTGGTTATTACAAATAACGATGTCGGTTGGTACAAATGGCCTGCGAGGACAGGGTCATTGGTGCACTGTAAGAATAGCAAGGAAACCAGTATCTTGGAGGCCAACAACTGAAGCAAAAATGATAGGAAATGGGTTTGGGAGAACAGCCAGTGGCCAAGATAATAGAGGGCCTAGTGGACTATGGAAAGAACTTAGGTTTTATTCTAAGTTGATGGAGAGAGGTAGTGAGATCAGATCTATGCATTAAAAAGATCATTCTGTCTAAAATGTTGAGAATCAACTATAGGGAAGCAAGGAGACTAGCCATTTAGAAGACAAAACAAAAGATGATGGTAGCTTGAAATGGAGTGGTAGTGGAAGAGATAAAAGAGGTAATTGGATTCCGGGTGTACTCTGAAGACCGAACCAACAGGATTTGCTGACAACCTCAGAATTAAAGTCAAGCATTTTAAGAAGTTTAGCTAAGTAAGTAGGTAAATGGTGGGAACACTGGGGAAGGAATAAATGGAGTTCAGGGACAGGTACACAACAATCTAAGGTTCGGTTTCAAGTTTTAACACTGGCAAGGATTAGACCTCCAAGTGAAGATTTTGACTAGAAAATTAAATACATGATCTTGGTTTCAGGTTCAAGCTAGAGAGAGAAATATAAGACTCATTAGCATATAGTTTTTTTCTTTAATAATCTCAAAGAATTATAGGAAAGTTGCAAGTATAGCACCAATAAAATTTTTCCATAATTATTTGAGAATAATGACCAAGATTAACCCAATAATGACAGAATGAGAATGCTGACTCAAAGCCCTATTATTCCCTAATACTTTAGTGTATTCTTCCTACAAATGACATTTTCTGCATAAACACAATAAAACCATCAAAATCCAGAAATTAAGACTGCTATATTACTCCTGCATAACCCTTAGACCTTATTCAAATCATAAGTCCCTTATATTGAAAGGATTCAGTTCAGAATCATATGCTACCTTTATCTAATATGTCTCTAGTCTCCTTAGCTTAGGAACAATTCCTTAGTCTGTCTTCGATTTTCATGACCTTGTCACTTTTGAAGATTACAGTCCAGTTATTTTGAAGTATATCCCCCAATTTGATGTTCCATCAGTATTAGCTTCAGATTATGCATCTTTATTAGGAATATCAAAAAAGTAATCCTTCTCAAAAGATTTTAAGGATTACTTCCTTATTAAAAAAAAAGTATTCTTCTTTTTGAATACTACCTTGTGGTAGGGACAAAATTTCAATATGTTTTATTATTGATGATATTCATTTGAGTCACTTGATTGAGGTGATATCTTACAAGCTCTTCCACTTTAAAGTTATTCTTTTCTCTGTTGTAATTAATAAGTATTTTGCAGCCAGATGTGATGGCACACACCTTAATCACAGCTACATGGGAGCTGAGCAGAAGGATCACTTGAGTCCAGGAGTTCAAGTCAAGCCTGAGCACCACAGCAAGACCCCGTATCAAAAAGTAATAATAATAATACTAAATACAAAATTAATAAATATTTTGTTTAAAGATAATTTGAAACTTTGCAAATATCCCATCCTTCATTCAAACTTTCCTCATCTTCAATTGTTTTATTTGTGTCTGTATTGACTCATGTTTTTTTTTAAATGTTTCCATTATTATTTAAAGCTGAAATTGTCTCAAATTTGGCCAGTAGAAAGCCCTTCAAGCTCACTTCTGTGACTTTTTTGACATACCCCTCTCATTCCTAGAGAAGTTGCCTTTCTGACTCAATGGATTTTCCAGGGTTATCTTATACTTTTGCTGCCCTAGTACTGGAATCAGCTTTTTCTCCAAGATCCCTGATTACTTTTGTGAAGAATTTCCAAGACAAAATCTGCACAATAGAGGGACTCAGTGACTTTAGACTGTTGCTGCTTTCAGGCCCTCTCACTACACAGAACTAAGGAATATAGAGAAAGAGATACATAAACAAATATACACTTTTACCACTTTATTTCTACATCTATATGTCTGTCAATCTATTTAGATGTGTAACCATGAATTCACACAAATAATTTCTATTCCAGTTCAATATCACAAGTTTCATTCCAGCTGGGCCCAGTGGCTCATGCCTGTAACCCCAGCACTTTGGGAGGCTGAGGCAGGTGGATTGCTTAAGCTCAGGACTTCAAGACCAGCCAGAGCAAGAGCAAGACCCTGTTTCTAAAAAAATAGACAGGCATTCTGGTGGGTGCCTATAGTCCAAGATACTTGGGAGGCTGAGGCAAGATGATCACTTGAGCCCAAGAGTTTAAGGCTACTGTGAGCTATGACACCATGGCACTCAACCCCAGGGTGACTGAGTGAGACTTGTCTCAAAAAAAAAAAAGTTTCATTCCAATGTTCTTCTTTTCCATCTAACAATAGAATCCTGACTCCAACTTTGTAATATATTTATTTATGTAATCAGTTCCCTGTAAGTAACATCTTCCATCATCACCATCATTTTCTTCTCTGCACAGATGCCCTCCTCACTCCATTCAGTCTCTGACACCCATACCTGTCTCCCCTTCCCATGTGAATGCCCTTCTCATTCTGCTTAGGCTTTGACACCCCATGGATGGCCAGCTTTCTGTGTGCATACCTAAAAGCCCATGCCAGGCTGCCCCTCTACACAGATTTCCCCCCTCACTCTGTTCAGGTTATGACTATCTTTGCTAGGTACTCCTCTTATGTGGACACTCTTCCTCCCCAGATTGGGCTTCAAAATCCCAATTATACCCTCTGTGATTCTCCCCAACTCAAGCCTAATTCCAACCTTGTACTTTCCGCCTAATGGCTTTGGGAACAAATTATTTAGGAAGAGAAAGATAAAGTGCCATCTGGATAGTTTTTGAAACCATGAGACTGATTGAGAGCTCCTAGGGAGTGAGGCTTGATAGATAGAGAGAACTGAGCCTTGGGGAACTCCAATTTTGAAATTTTCTTGTCAAAGTAATGAACGGGAACCAACAAAGTAGACTACAGAGGAGCCAAAGAGATGGGGGAAAACCAGGAGCGGGGTTTCTTGGAAGCCAATGTAAACTGTGTTCCAAGAACATCAAGTGTACTGAATACTGCTAAGAGGTCAAGCATGATGAAAACTGAGATTTCAGCAGTGGGTATAGTGATCTGGAGGGCAATAGTATACTCGAGAGTATTGCCAGTGGAATAGTGATGGCAGAAAGCTTTAGCCGGAGTGAATTCAAAATGACAGTTGGTGATGAGGGGATTAAAAATAATTCCTTTGAGATTTTCTGGAAAAAAAGAAGAGTAAAGAAATGTGTCTGTGGCTACAGAGGGGATATGGGATCAACAGAGAGTGTCTCAAGGCTGGGCACAGTGGCTCATGCCTGTAATCCTAGCACTCTGGAAGGCCGAGGTGGGTAGGTTGCCTAAGTTCCAGAGTTTGAGTCCAACCTGAGCAAGAGTCTCTAAAAAATAGGCAGGCACTGTGGCAGAGAGGCTCAAGCAAGAGAATAGCTTTGAGCCCAGGAGTTTGAGGTTGCTGTGAGCTGTGATGCCACCGCACTCTACCAAGGGCAATATAGTGAGACCCTGTCTCAAAAAAAAAGAGAGAGAGTGTTTCTTTTACTAGAGATATTAAATATATTTTATGTTGATGTTAATGATCCTAAAGAAAGGGGAAAATTGATATGGGAAAGAGATGGGATAATAGCAAGGACAAAAGTCTAACCCAGACTACAGAAGGGGTTAGACTCAGAAACAGGAACATTTAAATCTTAACAAGAAGGAAGCTTAGATGCAGGTAAGTGAGTGAGATTAGTAGTGAGAGGCTGTGAACATTCTCTTCTAATTGCTTGTTTTTCCCTCAGTGAAATTAAAAGCCTTAGTCATCAGCTGAGAAGGGAGAGGACAGAAAAGGCTTGAAAGGAAAAACTCAACTGAAGAGCAGAAGAATCAAATGACCAGGGAACTGTAAAGAATTGCTGGGCTACGCTGAGTTCAAGTGAATCCAGTTATCATGGTAATTTGTTTTTCTCCAGTGGATGAGGTGTAGGCACTGAGTAGGTGGGATGTTGCTTTTCGTCAGGCTGGGGATTTTGCCAAGCAAGTATTGAAGGAGAGAAGGACAAGTGTGTTGAGTGTCAGCTCTGTGACTCCTCATAGTACAAACCATCTCATAAAAGATTTCATGAACTATTAACCGTATAATGTTTAAAATGCATTTTAATAAAAAATAATTATAAAGTAGTTTCACCATAATGATACAATATATTTTTAAATATATGTGTGTGTATATACATTAAAATATATATGTATTATCTTCTTCATTGTAATTGCCAATCAAATTCAAAGATAATATAGTTTATGTGTCTAGGAAGGACTAAATAAATTAAGAAGTCAATGTTATTATCGTCATCAATATCACCACTGTACATCTAATGACTGTGTAATAAATGGCAACTGTTTCTTGTCTTGAATGCAGTTAAATTGTATTCTTAAATTGAATGCAGTTTAAGAAATACTAGACTAGGCTCGGCACCCGTAGCTCAGTGGTTATGGTGCTGGCCACATACACCAAGGCTGGTGAGTTTGAACCTAGCCTGGGTCTGCTAAACAACAATGACAACTGCAACAAAAAATAGCTGAGTGTTGTAGTGGGTGCCTGTAGTCCCAGCTACTGAGGCAAAGAGAAACACTTAAGCCCAAGAGTTTAAGGTTGCTTTGAACTGTGATGCCACAGCACTCTACCAAGGGTGACATAGTGAGACTCTGTCTCAAAAAAAAAGAAAGAAAGAAATACTAGACTAAATTTTTCCTTTTAGAGCAAGGGGCTATTAACTTAAATATTTCAACCCATCTCACTCCTTTAATTGCCCTGAAGTTATCAATAGCTTAGGTAACTATTAGTTCAGTAATTTTATTATCTCAGTACAGATAGTATGACTAAGCCAATAGGTGAATACATTAGTACTAACTGTGTAAAACTAGGTATGTATGGACCCACTTAGAGGTCCTTATGCTTTATTCCCTTTTAGAACTGAGCAGACCAAGGCCTTCATGTACTCATTCATTCACTCACAATTAAACAACTGGCATATGTTGGCTCAGTGGGGGAACAGAAAAATTAATATACTAAGTTTTCTACTCTCAAGAGGTTTTCTCAATAGTAGGCCAGATGAGATGTGCACCATAAATAATTTTATAAAGCAGTATGATGTGTGTCACATTGTTGCTACCAATTGAATGCTATAGTTATACAGAATGCTTATTCCACGTGGAATGAACAAAGAATGCGTTAAGGAAGGCAATGGTATATTGAACTGGGACTTGAAGGATAGAAGAAAGGTGGTAAAAAGGTAAAGGTGGTAGTGAAAGGTAAAGAATAGGTTAAGAAAGCATTCTAGGCAAATGAATGGAAAGAGTAACATGTTTTAGAAATAATTTGACAGAAAGAAGAAAAATCTACTCAATCAAGTTTAGATAAAATAGGAATTTTTTTTTTTTTTTTTTTTTAGACAGAGCCTTAAGCTGTCACCCTGGGTAGAGTGCCGTAGCATCACAGCTCACAGCAATCTCCAATTCCTGGGCTCAAGCAAGTCTCCTGCCTCCACCTCCCAAGTAGCTGGAACTACAGGCGCCCACCACAATGCCCGGCCATTTTTTGGTTGCAGCTGTCATTGTTGTTTGGAGGGCCCAGGCTGGATTCGAACCCGCCAGCTCAGCTGTACGTGGCTGGCACCTTAGCCCGTTGAGCCACAGGCACCGAGCCAATAAAATAGGAATTTTTTAAAATATGAATATCTCAAAGATTGAAGGAGGGGTAGAAAGTATATGTGGGCCCCACAAATATGTGGAATTAGCTCGGCGCCTGTAGCTCAACGGGCTAAGGCACCAGCCACATACACCTGAGCTGGCAGGTTCGAATCCAGCCCCAGAGCCCACCAAACAACAATGACAGCTGCAACCAAAAAATGGCCGGGCATTGTGGTGGGCGCCTGTAGTCCCAGCTATGTGGGAGGCGGAGGCAGGAGACTCGCTTGAGCCCAGGAATTGGGGGTTGCTGTGAGCTGTGATGCCACGGCACTCTATCCAGGGTGACAGCTTGAGGCTCTGTCTCAAAAAAAAAAAAAATATGTGGAATTAGTGAATAGAAAGTTAAGAACCACGGTTTATCTTTCCTTCTTTCTGGAAACAATTATCTCTCATTTCTGTTTTTCACTGTCTATTTCTTTTCTCTCTCTCACCACTCTGGTGGGTCAGTTTGGCTCCTACGAGAAGTAGACACCAACATGTGCACATAGGAAGAAAAACCTACCTTAACCCCTAGCCTTAGTTTCAAAGAACTTGTCAGTTTCTGTGATCCATTTCCAACTTCTTGCAAAGGGGAATTTCATTGACTCAGTTTTTCTCAAATATCTATACTTGATCCAATCAGCTATTTCTAGGGAGTATGAGGAACGTGTTACTAAGATGGAAAGTAGTCCCATTCCACAGGAGGGGCTGAGGATAATATGCAGTTTGTAAAGAACTAAGATAGGCAGAGGGATTCTAAAAGAGCATCTCTCTATTTTTTTTTTTTGGAGTTTTTAGCTAGGGCTGGGTTTGAACACACCACCCCAGCATGTGAGGCTGGCGTCCTACTCCTTTGAACCACAGGCACCGCAAGAGCATCTCTATTAAAAAAGAAAAAATACTAGGGCAGTGCCTGTGGCTCATCGAGTAGAGTGTCAACCTCATATACTGAAAGTGGCGGGTTCAAACCCAGCCGCAGCCGAACTGCAAAAAACAGAAAAATAGCCGGGTGTTGTGGTGGTGCCTGTAGTCCCAGCCACTAGGGAGGCTGAGGCAAGAGAATCGCCTAAGCCCAGGAGTTGGAGGTTGCTGTGAACTGTGTGACACCATGGCACTCTACCCAGGGCGATAAAGTGAGACTCTGTCTCTACAAAAACAAACAAACAAAAAAAACAACTTAAGTTGGAATAAGAAAACCTGGGTTTGAATCTCAGCTCTATTTTTTTTTTTTTTTTTTTGAGACAGAGCCTCAAGCTGTCACTCTGGAGAGAGTGCTGTAGCATCACGGCTCACAGCTACCTCCAATACCTGGCTCAAGCGAGTCCCCTGCCTCTGCTTCCAAGTAGCTGGGACCACAGGCACCCGCCACAACATCCGGCCATTTTTTTTTTTTTTTTTTGGTTGCAGCCATCATTGTTGTTTGGTGGGCCCAGGCTGGATTAGAACCTGCCAGCTCAAGTGTACGTGGCTGGCGCCTTAGCCCATTGCACATTACCTTTGTAAGTTTCTTTGGTGATGCTTACTCTGTTTCTGTATGTTGTTACATCATCTGTAAAGTGCTATTAGTGATCCTTTACAGGGCTATTAGAAGAATTAAGAAATATAATAAATAAGAAAACTCCTTGAAAATTGTAAAATTGTATACATAGGCAAATAATGAAGGGAAGGTCAAATAGTCCAGATTTGATAAATCATTTCTGGGTTTTTCTTTTTAACAGTAGACTGCATGATGTATTAGAACAGAGAGCTTGGGTACTGGCTCATATCAGGGATAAGAAACAGTTCTGGTAATAGTACAATAATAATAGTAATAATAGAATTAAGAGAGAATAGTAATAGAAGGAGTGTTAGGATGTGTAATAATAGAACTAAATGAGGAAGTCGATGTGAAAATAATTTTGAAACTTTCTGCAATATAAGCCATCTCATACAGTTTCATTCCTCATTTGGGTAATTCTTCAGATGCTGAATAAATGTATGAAAAAGGAGGGAGATAATACTTCATTCAAGCCTTTCTAGGCCTGGTGCAGTGGCTTACACCTGCAATTTCAGCATTCTGGGAGGTAGGAGGATAGCTTGAGGTGAGTTCAAGACCAGCTCTGAGCAAGAACAAGACTCCCATCTCTACCAAAAAATAGAAAAAAATAGCTGAGTATGCTAGCAGATGTCTGTAGTTTCAGCTACTCAAGAGGCTTGAGCCTGGGAGCTTGAGGTTGCAATGAGTTTATAATGATACTGCTGCACTCTGTCTGGGTGAATATGAAACTCTTCTGAAGAAAAAAAGACATAAAAATATTAAAATAGTACTTTTTGAAACAGAATTAGCCTGTGGGGAGAGGGAGAATTCGTTTGCGAGAAATACAGTAAAATGATATTTTTAACTGACACCAAAAGACTGTCTTGCCCAATAATGTATTCCCCACTAGTCATACTATGGGGAACAATGTTTGTCCCCCCCCACTGCCAAATCCTCCATGGATTAAACAATGTTAATCCAGTGTTTTGGATTTTTAAAACACTGAAGGTTTCTGTTAAATATATATATATATATATATATATATATATATATATATATATATATAATGTTATTTTTTAATAATTTAGAAAGGAAAATGAGCTTGTTATAAGATGCCAGCAGAGGAACCCGGTAG
>CAUYON010010910.1:0-14487 GCA_963573935.1 Arctocebus calabarensis | reverse complement strand
ATGGCCGGGCGTTGTGGCAGGCGCCTGTAGTCCCAGCTACTTGGGAGGCGGAAGCAAGAGACTCACTTGAGCCCAGGAATTGGAGGTTGCTGTGAGCTGTGATGCCACAGCACTCTATCCAGGGTGACAGCTTGAGGCTCTATCTCAAAAAAAAAAAAAGAACAGTATTTACATTCATTATGTAAGTGGGAGAAGGGAAGGGAAGGGATTCACAGAGATAAATATTGAACTACTTTTCATAATTTGCAGGCATTTTTGTTATAAAATCTGCTACTTTTTTTTTAAACTAGCAATCATGTTTCTTGTTTTGTATAAAAGATCAGATTGTTTCATTTCCGAATGAGTCTATGATTTTACATCAGCTTTTTTTTGCATGTATGATTTAGGATGGAGCACTTTGCTGAAATTGTCCTTTAGAGGGATTATTTTGAATAAGAAATAATCTACATCACCAGTGATGTATGAAAGAGGAAGATCAGCTGGAGCTCTTCTATTAAGGGCTGGGTCATGAAAAATGGATTTAAAAATTAAGCAAAAGGGCTTTAGGATTACATATAAATAGAAAAATTCTTTAAAATGTAGGCCATTAAAGAAAATTATAGAATCTATTTCCCAAAATATCCTGAAAAATAGAAGGACACTCTTGTATAGGAAGGGTCATGCCGGGAATCTCTCCTGAAGTATGTAACTTACCACATTTCCAGCATTGAGACTTTTGCATACCTCTACCAATGAATGGTACAAAAAATGATCCAGAGAGCCCAAAAATACAGCTGTCACAAAGTCTAAGTTCTTTATTCCAGTAATGACAGTGGAACATACTCCCGCTTCCCCATCAGGTACAAATGATAGACAATTTTACAGGCAGAGGATTTTTTGTTTGCAACAGAAGTAATTCAATTCTTCTTCTTCTTCTCTCTCTCTCTCTCTCTTTTTTTTTTTTTTCAGTAATCAAAGACCATGCAAGTGGTAGGCCAGAGGATGTTTGAATGGTTAAAAAGAAAAAGTTTTTTTCTGCCAACTGGGGGAACTAACTGGCCGTTGGGCTCTGGAGAGGCAGAAAAATCCCAGCAGTTAGAAAAGCACATTTTTTCTGAGAAATCAAGGAAAAAAGCAAGATAAACTCATCATCTCAGGAGATCCCTGGGCATTATAGTTTGATGAGCTAAGGGAGTATGTGATGTAATTTAGGAAGATTTCAATTATATAGGTTGTGCTTTCTAAACTCAATAAGATTTGTTATCTAAAAAAAAGCACATATGTAAAAAAACTCATTCCTCACTAATGTCAGATAAATCATTCTAACTTCTATTACTTGCTGTCTCAGTTGTCCAAGGGAAGATTCAGTGAAATAGCATCTTATCTATCACAAAGTAATTACTTTGTGACAAGTGTCTCAAGATCTATCCGAAGACCCAGTAATCCCACCATGGAACCTATATAGTAAGGAAATAATCCTGAAGATAAGGGGGAAAAACCTTTGTGGTTAATTCATTGCAGCACTCCTTAAAAATGCAAAGAAACTAAATAACAAAAAAGCCAATTAAATATTACGATTTTACCAGTCTGAGTTCTTGGAGGCACACACTGAAAACCACCAACAGCTTATTAGGCAGGAAAGGAATTTTTTAGGAAAGGATGCCTGATCCCACACAAAACTGAAGAAATGACTAGAGAAATTACAAGTGAGGACAACTATGCATCTGGGAATACTCCCAAGACCACAGCTCAGCACACTCACTCGGGTTAGGATGCCAGTGCTGGCCTCGCGGGACACTCTGCCCTATCTCAGGGACTTCCAGCTGTCTCTGCATCTGTGTCTCTCTTGTGTGGCTCTATATCCCTTTGAGGAGTGTCCAATTGCCTAAGCCTCTTCCCCTGCCCTGGCTGCCTTCAAGTAAGTACGGAGAGTGCCTGCCCCTTTGGGCTTTGGTATTATGAGGGGAGTTGTGCCTCTACCTATCTTTGGGATCTTGGAGGCAAGATAGGAAAGATTTTTGATGCCAGGCATCAAAACACTGCAAATTTCTATTAAAGCCCATCTCCGTGACTTCCGAATATCCTAAGACATTCTTCATGCCATTTTCCCTTCTAAAACAAAAATAAATGCTTCAACCAAACAAAAAGTAGCACCCAGCTAAATGAAAGCACATCCAGCCTGTCTCCCAGGGAAACCAACCCAAAGTCTCCTCACTCCCTGAGCACAGCAAGCTCCTGGGCTGTGGCTTCCAGGGACCTTCATTCCTCATAATCAAACTTCGCCACCAACAGACCCATCTATAGAATAGTGCGGAAGGAAGGGAGATAAAAAGGAAATTAAATATATTTGATAATTAGGAATATAAATACAGGCAAAACAAGGCATATTGAGAAACAGACTGAAACTGCAGGCTTCATTTCCGTGACTGCTCAGGAGGCTGCTGCTGAGAGTCAGAATCTCCCTTTACTTGCTCCTTCCACATTCCCTCTGGTTCAGTGAGCATCCCTTTACCAAACCCTGTCTCCTGGAGATTCTGAGCCTTTGCAGGTCTTGCAGACACTGGGTAGGCCAAGTTTACATTTTTCTCCTGGATGTGGCAGTACCAGGACTGTCCCAGTTCCAGGCACACCTCCCTGCCGCCACCAAGCACCAGCAGCTCCATGTCCCTGTAAGAGGCAAGATCAATCACCTGAGCCAAAATTATAAAACACCCTCCTCCTTCTTTTTGCCTCCTTTTTTTTTTTTTTAGAGACAAAGTCTCACTTTATCAACCTCAGTAGACTGCCCTGGTGTCACAACTCGCGGCAACCTCAAACTCTTGGGCTCAAGTGACCCTCTTGCCTCAGCCTCCCAGAGTGCTAGGATTAAAGGCATGAGCCACTGAGCCAGGTTTTTGCCTGTTTTTCCTTTAGCTTGAGGATCCTGAAATAACTGGATAGTGGTGTGTATTCCAACACAGTGGAACAAGCCTTGGATCATCTAGTAAAAACAAACTTACTTAGTGGCCATAGCCCAAAGTCACAGGTACAGAAAGTAAAGTTTTTGCCTGTGAATTACTCGGCTATAATTGTGAGCAGAGTCACATGTATTTCCATCCTTGGTTTCAGACCCGTGCATTCTGCCTACAGGGAATTTTATTGGCTGTCATTGTAGACACCATGGCTCTGCCTCCTACCTAAGAGGGGTAAGTGTGAGCAGCCAAAAAAACAAACAAAAAGGGAATTAAAATATATAAAGCACCTGTATACACATAGTCAGTTGAAAATGATTAGATGATGGCTCAGCGCCTGTGGCTCAACAGGCTAAGGTGCCAGCCACGTACACCTGAGCTGGCGGGTTCGAACCCAGCCTGGGCCCGCCAAACAACAATGACGGCTGCAACCAAAAAATGGCCGGGTGTTGTGGCGGGCGCCTGTAGTCCCAGCTACTTCAGAGGTGGAGGCAGGAGACTCGCTTGAGCCCAGGAAGTGGAGGTTGCTGTGAGCTGTGATGCCACAGCACTCTATCCAGGGCTCTGTCTCAAAAAAAAAAAAAAAAAAAAAGATTAGATGATACATTTTAGTTATTTATATAAATTATTTACCTATATCAATCTACATACATATCCTTCCATTATATTGTCCTAATAGTTTTGTAATTTGAGTTGACTAGAAATCACATCTACCCAGTACACTGGGAAATCTGATAAGGTGTGCGAGGGACCAACATGGTGAAGCTGGGATGGAAGGTAAGCCTCTCAGAGCAGGGCCGAAGCTGGGGGCAGGAGGAAGACAGCCAAACTTTGAAATCCAGAGGCCAGCTAAAAGCCTTTGGAATCCAGCTAGTCACCTCAGAAAGTCAATGTAAGTAAAGATCAGGAAACAAGTCACTATGAGGTAGCTGGTAGAGTCCATTTGTTGACAATTCTCTCTTTTGTCCCAGATTAGAAGCTAATTGCAGCTGAGGGCAGCTCGGAGCCAGGAGGTGAAAGCAGTTAGGAAACGCACCACCAAGGTGGCACAATGGTGAGAAGGAAATCCAAAGGCAGACCCTGGCAAAAACACATGAGCTTTGTGAGGACAGGCTGGAAACTGCTGTCCGGGTCCATTTACCACTTCTTCTTTTGGGAACAGCACTCCATGTAGTAGATTGCTGCCAAGGGAGCGCGGCCTCCACTTTTGAGCAGGGATGTGGCCGCCTGCCTAGGAAGACTGCAGTCAGCCTCCCTTGCAGTTCCGTGTGACTGTGTAACTAACTTCTGACCCGCAGGATGTGAGTGTATTTGTGTGCAAGTTCCAGGGCATGACGTTAATAGGGTGGTGTGTGTCCTCTGTGGTTGGCAGAATAATGCCCCCCAAAGACATCCACATCCTGATCTACAGGACCTGTGACTATGTTATGTTACACAGCAAAGGGAAATTAAGGTACAGATGGAATTAAGGTAGTAATCTGCTGACCTTGAGATGCATGATTAAGCTGGTTTATCCAGGAGGACCCAGTATAAGACTCCTTAAAAATGGAAAGGGGAAGAGGCAGGAGAGTCAGAGAGACAGTGGGCTCAGAGGACCTGGCTTGATGTTGTTGGCTTTGAGGATAAAGAAGGGGGCTATGAGCTTAGGAAGGTAAGTGGCCCCTAGAAGCTGGAAAAAGCAAAGAAAGGGCATCCGGAAAGGAGCATAACCATGCAACACTCTGATTTTATCCCAGTAAGACCTGCATCAGACCCTTGACCTAAGGACTGGTGAGAACACGTGTGTTATTTTAAGCTGCTCAGTTTGTAGTAATTTGTTATAGCAGCAAAAGGAAACTAATACACTGTCTATTTGTGGCTGGGTTTTCCTCTTCAGTTGGTCTAGAATAAGGTGAGGCTGCCATAACCATTTAGACAAAGATAACCCTGCTGAAACGAGGTACAGGAAACTTAGGTCCCTGGCTGACTGGACCAGTCGGGGTCCCAACAGGAAATGGGACACAGCTGGGGCACTTGAGTAAGGACACTATTAACAAAGATATCAGCAGAGTGGAGGAAAGCCATGAGGGCAGTGCAATTCTGCAGGAGCTGCAATCTTTGGGCAAGGGATGCAGCCAGCTGTGACAGCCCTGGAGCAGATGTTGGGGCACAGATGCCCTGACATCACTCTCCTCCCTGCACAGTCTCTTACTGGTGCCTCCTGTTAGCTAAACAGACGGACTGCATTGATGCCCCATGTAGCTCAGCCTCCTGAGGCATAGAGAAGGGACAGGCAGCTATGGAGAGCCCTGTGCCTTATGGAGTTAGCGCTGTGGGTACCTGAGTCCCTCAGATACCTGCCAGCTTAGACTTGGCTAGGAAGTCCCTGTGACATTGTTCTCTCTTAAAGCAGCTGAACCAACATTGTCAAATCTTTAGGGTACTAGAGGACTCCAAACTCTTCAAACTGCTGCAACAGTCCCCTAAGCCCTGCAGCACGGGGACAGTGGAGCAAGGGTCAAGTGATAAATGCAAAGCCTGGCTTGTCCCCTGCAGGACCTCAGGCAAGTCACAACCTGCCTGAATCTCACGTCCTTATTTCCTTCAGCTGGCAAATGCTAATAAATATACCTGGTTGGCCTCCCAGGGCTGTGAGCTAATTCTCATGACAGGGCTTTGAGAAGAGTGAAGTATTCCGGAAATCCTCCAAGCCACTGTTACATTGTGAAAGTTATACCCGCATCCCCCTGAGCCAGCCTTCCTGTGGTCCCACCTGCCTTAACCTCCTGCTTGCTCTCTCCACAAACCTAACTTTCCCCCACTGCCCTGAAGGCTTCCCTCTCTAGCCTAACTCAAACCCCGCTGGTTGAAGTTCTCCCTTTTGTCATCAGCAGCCAATGAACTTATGCAACTTATCTAACCAGACAGTAAGTCCCATGAGGATGCAAAGCATGCATTTGGGCGCTTTTAGGTCCTTTATAGCACTGGGCACAGTGTGGAGTGCACCGAATCCGTGTTCACTTACGTATTAGTTCCATAAATTGACTCAAGAGTGAGGCAAACCAGGCAGTCCTCAGACCATCACCGCTAAGTTAAAATTTTTTCAACTGTAACATGAAACCAGTTCCCCGTATGGTTCAACCCCGTTAAAAATGTAGTTGAGAACAATTCAAATTTTTACCTCAACTTTAGACAGAAAATGTCCAATGGCAATGGGAAAAATAATCTCTCTTCCCATCTCTCCCACTCTCAACTAAACACTCTATGGCAGCCATTACATATCCTCTCCTAGGCCAAGCAGGGGGGCCCACGCCTGTTATCCTAGCACTCTGGGAAGCCGAGATGATAGGGTCACATGAGGTCAGGAGTTCGAGACCAGCCTGAGCAAGAGCAAGTCCCTCTTCCCTACAAAAAATGAACACAGGCTCAGCGCCTGTGGCTCAATGGGCTAAGGCGCCAGCCACGTACACCTGAGCTTGCGGGTTCGAATCCAGCCCAGGCCCGCCGAACAACAATGGTGGCTGCAACCAAAAAATGGCCGGGCGTTGTAACGGACGCCTGTAGTCCCAGCTACTTGGGAGGCGGAGGCAGGAGACTCGCTTGAACCCAGGAATTGGAGGTTGCTGTGAGCTTTGATGCCACGGCACTCTACCCAGGGTGACAGCTTGAGGCTCTCTCTCAGAAAAAAAAAAAAAAATGAACACAAAAGCAGCAAAATGAGCTGGGGGGCGGGAGGAGGGATAGTGGTGCGGACCTTCCGTCTCAGTTGAGGCAGGAGGATCACTTGAGCCCCAGAGTTTGAAGTTGTGCTGTGCTATGATCATACCACTGAACGCTAGCCTGGACAACTGAACAAGACTCTCAGGAAAAAAAAAAAAATTCTCCTCTTTCCTGAAACTCCTGTCCCTAAAAGAACTTGTCCAAACCAGCTACAGACATTTCATTCTCTGGCCTCTTCTCTCTCCTCTCAGATCTAGTTTCTTTCCTTTGCCCTTTGTAGCTCTTGCTTTCCCCTGCTGTGTGTGTTGGAGTTTATGAGATCGTTGCTATTTTCCATATCACCTGGCTATAAATTAGGATGAGTCACTCCCTGATGAAAGGCAGGGCCTCAGACAGATGCTTCCCAAGCACAGCTCACTGAGCTGAAGAGAAGGGTATCTTTTCCACTCAATTCACTTCATCTAGAAAAATTGACTCCAGGAAGTAGGTAGGCCGAAAAAATGAAAGCACATTTGAAAACATTTATAGATAAATACAAAAAAAGGTGCCAAAAAAGAAGAAAGGAAAAAAAATGTATTAAAATTATATTTATAACCTGGATGGAGTTGAAACACATTCTTCTCAGCAAAGTGTCTATCACAAGAATGGAGAAGCAAGAATCCAATGTACTCAATACGAATATGCAGGCAGTGGATGAGCTGATACACACCCACATGAGAGAAAAACTCAGGGCTTGGCACCTGTAGCTCAAGCAGCTGGGGTGCCAACCACATACACCGGAGCTGGTGGTTCGAATCCAGCCCGGGCCCACCAAACAAAAAGGACAACTACAACCAAAAAATAGCCAGGCATTGTGGTGGGCGCCTGTAGTCCCAGCTACTTGGGAGGCAGAGGCAAGAGCATCACTTAAGCCCAGGAGGTTGCTGTGAGCTGTGATGCCACGTACTCTACCCAGGGTGACAGCTTGAGGCTCTGTCTCAAAAAAAAAAAAGAGAGAGAGAGATAGAAAGAAACTCAATCAATTCAATTTGGGGGAGGGTGAGGGAACAAGTGAACAGGGAGAGGGAAGGCGGGAGGGGGATGGTTGTCCACCCACTTAATGGCACAATGTTAGGGTATATGGCACATGTCTTGGGGGTGGGACACAATTATAAGAGGTACTCTACCTAACAAACATTGTGACCTAATTCTTTGTAGCCTCAAATTAACCTGAAACAATAAAAAATTCTTTAAAAAATGTATTTATGCCCCTGTATTTATACTTGTAGGATTTAACACAAAATTTATAGAAGTGCAGATATGTATAGGATTGTCGATAGTCCTTAACCATTAAACAAATCGTTTAATCAAACCCTCCTGGACACACCCCACCCAGACATACCTGCCCCTCTTCGTCCTTTGCCCTTCCCCCAAAACAAGCTTAAACAGAACACTTGTGCTTCTAACTAAAATTCTTTTCCAGCCCTGATTCTGGTGCTTTAGTGCACTGAAGAATTTTAGAGCTTTGGTGACCACGGGCTTTTTTCCATTGTTAGCTAGAAGGCTTCTGGCCGCTGAGCCACCTTCTCACAATGTCCCAGACGATGGCCAGTCCCCTGTTCTGCTCCTTCGTGTTTCCTGCCCCCAGCCCTCTGATTCCTCTCTCTCCTTAGAAGACAGCAGTGGGTCCACCTGCAAAATAAAGCAGCCTACGCAGGAATTCTCTTAATGCCTGCTCGTCCATCAGCGCTGAGTTTTACTTCCCAGGCAATAACTCAACCTACATAAAATCTTCAGCTGTGTGCGTTAATGCTAAGAGTGGCCACTCTAGAAGGCTTCTGCTTCCCCCAACAACCTGCCTCTGATTCAGCCTGCCGACTGCACAAGCTGTCACTGACACAGAGCAAGCTTGTCACAATATATTAAACATATTTAATTAGAATGTGCACAGCCTTTGAGCAAGGATAGAAAGTCTTTTCACAACCGCATCAATTCTGTGACTTTATCAGTCATGTGTCCAGGATTCATTATAGTATCTGACCGGGTCCCCCACACAACCGTAGTTTCCCTTTGATGATGAAGACCAAATGCCTGGCGGGTGGCAGGTTAGCTGCATTTTATCTTACATTCACTAGGTGGCAACAAATTAATTGTGCTATATCTCAAGGCTCTCTCCAACCTTCCCAACCTGGCACCGAGAATTAAAATCTAATCTTCAATTCTGTTACTTGCTTATAGTGAAGAATTTGAAATACTTAGCCTATAAAATGTTCATTTATAAAAAACTTAAAATATACCAGCTGAAATACATTCTCTGTAATAGATTACCTGATGGGAAAAGATAAAATCATGGTCAGGAAACTGTGTACTAGACACAGCTGGGCAAATGTCAGCTCTCACATGATTTTCTCCTAGACATTGCCTCTCATTCAGGAAAGAGGTTTAAGAAACTCTAAATAGATCTGAAACATTCTCTATCTCCATGTCCTTATTTTCTGAAGACTACTGAGGTTAACATAGCTAAGACCACACAGCTAGTTCACAGAACTGCCCAGGCAAGTGTGGTAAGAAATACAGAGGGTTCTAAAAAAAACGTATACACATTTTAAGAAAGAAAAAAACTATATTACAGTTGTAATATTCAAGTCATGTTTGCCTTCTGCAATTATAAGAGACACAAGATAACAAATGTTAAGGATATACGCTGAGTATTATAATTGTAATATAATTTTTTCCTTTCTTAAATTGTGTATACATTTTTTAGCACCCTCTGTATACCCTAGGAAAATGCTCCCTGTTACACTCTTTCAAGACAATCTTTTAAACCAGTATTAGGCTCTATGAAGTGATCTGTCAAATACAGCAAGCCATTTTTTAAAAAATTCTTTACATAAAATTGTTTTAAATTTCTTTACATAAATGGCCTATGCTATATGCTAAATATTTTGGACACGTGAAACATTTCACAAAAAGTAATTCTGCTTGAAAAAAAACAGAGGGCAAAGTAGCTAACCAAATAGAAACACTTTCTATGAAATGTAAATCTTTTGGCACTAGTATGCTTGTGAGAGTAGCCAACTAAGCAAAGATACAGTTGTAGCTAGTAAACACATTCAATAGAATAAGAGTCATCAAAACTTTCCCTCCTGTTTTTAAAAATAGAGCTACACATATAAATAACAAAGTAAGCTCTATGTTACAAATGCATTTATTCAACAAAATTAATTTTCTATAGAGGAAAACAAAAAATAAACCTAGTTACTAGAAGAACTGCTTGGTTGGGAAGTATAGTTCAGGTGATATACAACTAATTCCTAGGACTTTGTAACAACCCAAATGGAAATCCCTATTATTACCTCTGTTAACGTGAATATCTAAATTTAACTCAAAACTTTCTCTTCAAGCTCAGCGCCTGTGGCTCAACGGGCTAAGACTCCAGCCACCTACACCTGAGCTGGCAGGTTTAAATCCAGCCCGGGCCCGCCAAACAACAATAACAGCTGCAACCAAATAAATGGCCTGGCATTGTGGCGGGCGCCTGTAGTCCCAGCTACTTGGGAGGCAGAGGCAGGAGACTTGCTTGAGCCCAGGAATTGGAGGTTGCTGTGAGCTGTGATGGCACAGCACTCTATCCAGGGTGACAGCTTGAGGCTCTGTCTCAAAAATAAATAAATAAATAAAATAATAAATAAATAAAAACTTTCTCTTCATTCTCAGTTTCTTGAGCCAATTAAAGAGATAATTTATAATTAACTTGCTAGAAAGGGTTAGAAATGGAAGATAAATCAAGACTACAAATCTAACAGCCAAACTCGTGTTTGAGAATTCCCAGGATTCATACCATGGGAAGAAGCTCCAAGTTTGAAAAGCTGTATAAACATTCCCATATCTAAAGATTAACGCTTGGATCTCCGTGACATTCAGGAGAATGTGTGGGACACATTGCATTAAGACTTATCTAGGGAAGGCAAAATGTGAATGAAAAAGATCAGATATTCAGGATTAAGAGAACAATGGCTTTTACTTGGAAACATGAAGTTTAATATTTTTTTACCAATCACTGTAAAAAAAAAAAAAAGCCAATCTATTTGATATAATTTTAAATGACAATTTTTCCTTTTTAAAATCTCAGTTCTGTTTTTTAATTCTTCAGACTGCCATCATAGTCTCTATAGCAAGTACATAAAAATGTGTATAATTTTGTCAACAAACTCAATTATCTTTGAATCCACTTGAAGGGGGGCAATTCTAATACACAATTTGAAAGATTTAAACACTTACGTAAGCACATTTCTCTGTAAGAAATGACTTCTCCACTCTGAACACAGCTTGCCATATTTTGATTGGGAACATTAGCAACAAAGAAAGTGGTTAACAGAAATTAACCACGCCTATTAGAACATCACACTCAAACCCAGACAGACCGTAACACTTCCCCTCTATTCAAACTCCAGTTTCTATAAAGTCCTGCATGTTTTGCAGAATATCAGCAAGCTTGATTTATTTTTCTCAGTTTTCGTTGGTCAGAAGACACATTCATGGGAATGGGAACGTTGTCCAATATCTCTTGCAGAGTCTATTAAAGTAAACTTCACTTCTAAATATAAAAGGTCACTTTTGAAAATACATACACAGGAAACTCTTAATTTTGAAATGTTTTATTAGAACAAGGGCTATCTATGTTCAGAAAAAGTCATAAAACAGTTTCATTTAATATTTTGGGTTATATAGATAATTCCAAGGTGGGCCCTTTTATCCCTCAAAAGTTATATGCCCACAATGTATACAGATTTTTGTAATTGGAACCTAATGACTCTCTCGTCCACTTTTAGAAATAGGCTCTATGTTTTTAGGCAACTGTTTGGTATTGCATTACATGGGTCCAGCATAGATATTTTAACTGATCTATTGGTGGTTGTTTAGATTATTTCCAGTTTTTCTATTATAAACCATATTATAAAAATATGTATAGCATCTTTGGTATGTTTTCCCAATGGAAGTCAAAGTTAAATATATTTTAATACATATTTCAGATTTCCCTCCAGAAAGGTACAATTTTACCTTACCAATAATCACGCACACTAGTGTCCTCATGAGCACCATTATAGACAAGGTGACCAAGATGTGGGAACTTTCACTTAACATCATATTATCCCCACATTGATAATCAGCCTCTAGCATGACTGTGATCATGTGTGATCACTTTTTAGTTTTCATGGTAGATAACAGTCTCCTTATTACAGTTCAGGGTGGTCACTGAACAAGTTAGTGTGGAATTAATATTTTATATATTAATACTTCATGTATCTAAACCATAGCAAACTGCTCACTGTTCCGTGTTTCCCACTGAATAAGATGAAACACGCTTTGTGCTTTTTAAAGTGTGAATGTGTACTGGCCATGACTCATTCTAGCTAGAGAATTGTCTAAGAATGGCTCATACCCAGAAAGCACAACGGGCATGGTCCCAGGCATTTATTCCTTTGTCCCCGAATGCTCTCAGCAAGTATCTGCCAGGTGCCAGCTCTGGGCTCAGTGCTGGGGAAACTAAGATGCTCTCAAGGCACTTGAATGTAGCACATAAGAAAAATCTATTCACACGCTAGCCATGGACTTGAGGAACACTCACCACACACCTACAACATGCTGTGCACTGTGCTAATCCTGGGGACACAGTGGTGTGAAGGGTGGAGGTGCCTGAGCTCATGGCACATCTAGAACAATCTAGAAAGACCTCCAGCAGACATAAGTCCAAGCACTGTGCCAGGGGGTTGAGAGGATTCCACACGTGAAGTGCTACCAGAGCTGGGCTTTGAACGTAAGTAAAAGCTGGCTCACAGAGGAGAAGGCATTCCAGATACAAGGATGCGTAGGAGCCAAAAGAATTGGGTTTGGGTTTTGCCATGTGAGTCTGTTGAGGCTGGGAGGGGAGGCTGATAGGCTGATAGGCTGAGATTATAGAGACAAAGGAGAATATAGGGAGGCCAGATTTCAAAGGGCCTGTACCCTGACTAAGGCATCTGAACTTTGTACTTGTTTCACAGATAAGGAAACTGAGGCACACAAAGGCAGTGTGATTTACCATGGTTCCACTTTAACAGCTTGTCATGTCATTTAGTGAATCCATTAGTGACTGTGAATAGTGAATTTTAATTCCATAGACCTTAGAATCTGTATTTCAAAGAATGAACCAAGACTTAACCAATATTTACAGCCTACGTTCTTCAAAGTATGACAAATAGTTATATTTCAAAATAAAGTTTGGTTAGAATTTCTGTCTTTTAATTATGCCAGAATGTATCTAATTATATTAGAATTTCTGTTTTTAAATTACAGAAAAATACATTGTACTTGGATTAAACAAAAAAAAACCAAAACAGGTTGTCAAGAATCTCTTAACCTTTACCTCATATAGTCCCCACCTCCTCCCCAAAAGTACCTACGATTCTCACTTGCTATGCTTCTTTCTAGAACTTTCTCATTTACATGTGTTTATGTGAATGTGTTCATAGACATAGAAAATTATGTTCTTTCATCAAGTTTAACCCTTCTGTATTTTACCAATAACATATAAACTGGTCTGCTCCTAAATGTAGACTGTCTACCATTAGTACATTAAAGTGCTTGGCACATAATAGGTAGTCAAGAATTGCTTGCTAAAGAATGAGAGCTATGTTGCTGATAAGGCTTCAGATGCTAATTAGATAGAAAGGTGGAGCTGCCAAAGTCAAAGGTCAACTAAGTAATGGTGACTTTTTCCACTGGATTAAAAAGTCCTTTGGATAGATGACTGGATTGTCAGCCCCTTACTTCATGATTTCCAAATAGGATCACTGAGAAATCATTTAGTCCTAGAGTCTCACTAGGTTAATATCAGCATTTCATTAGCCATTCTGCAGAGAACAGACACATCCTACAACATCGTTGCCTGGCAAACAGCCCGACATTTGAAACAGCACTAATCCTGGAGTGAGCCCTAGTGCTGACTTGTTTCTGATGTGATAAAAACGCAGCACTCAGCTCTGGGTGGGCTGGCCTTCATAAATCTGATTAGCAGCCTCAGTAGCAGCAAGCACAGCAGCTATGATGAAATAAATGCTCTTTCCAGAAGAGCAGGCTTTTTCTTTTAGGGAAACTATAGTTGTAGAGTTCATTCATCTAGAAGGCCAAGGTCATTATGGTTGGGAGAGAGGAAGTAAGCAAGTCACTGCTACTTGAGAGAGGAGATGGGTTCTCCCAGCATTTCCATCCCTTCTGAAAGGGGCTCATGGCAAAGATCCATGTTTTCCCAGAGTAAAATGCTGGACTGGGAATTAGGATCCAGTCTTAGTTCAAGTCATGAATAACAGTGGTGGGGTGTTTAATTTGCAAATTAGATCCAGTTTCCTGGATCACCCTAGGTAATAATTAACAACCCAGAACTATGAAATAGTACAATCTACTCTCTTGCTGCAAACCCATCATTTTGAGCCTCTGGCACAAAAATATTGCCTGAACCTTACAAGTTTCAAAATACAGGTTAACAAGAAGCACTTTTTCATTCAATAAGCACTTCCTGAGCACCAGCTGCGTGGCAGGATTATAACTCATTGGGAGGTATGGGGGGGGGGAATTTCAGGGGGTCACCAGGAGCGGAACTTGACCTTTCGAATAAAGAATCTGGATTTTTTTTTTTTTTTTTGAGACAGAGCCTCAAGCTGTCACCCTGGATAGAGTGCTGTGGCATCACAGCTCACAGCAACCTCCAATTCCTGGGCTCAAGCGAGTGTCTTGCCTCTGCCTCCCAAGTAGCTGGGACTACAGGCGCCCACCACAATGCCCGGCCATTTTTTGGTTGCAGCCGTCATTGTTGTTTGGCGGGCCGGGACTGGATTCGAAC